>JACGDI010005421.1:222375-309144 GCA_014898725.1 Jacaranda copaia | reverse complement strand
TTTTTTTTTTTTTTTTGGGAGTCTTCTTTAGTAATGTTTAATGTCTTTAGGAATGATAAATTGTATTGATTGAATTGCCTAATGAAAAAAAATACTCTTATTCTCTTACTCGAATAAATTATATGTTCAATATTGATTGCAAGCTATTTGTTTGCATTAAAAGCAATCATTAATAGTAGGACATTTACTTAAAAAGGTGATTAAAGCTTTTTCAAAACGAATGCATGAGATTGAATACAAAATGAAATTATATCAAGCTAAAAAAATAGAACAATATCCAATATATTTTAAGTCTTTCTAAGTTCAAATGCATTTATGCGCAATGTGTATATATATATATATATATTATTAGTATCTTTAGGGATATAATCTAAAATTTGAGTTGCTACAACTTTACTAAGTTATACATGTCATATCTTTTAAAATTGGTCGTTGCAATCTTGTGAGCATACTAAGTTCGTTATACACGTGGTTGCAATCTTTCGAGTGTATTGCGTTTAACCACTGAAGCAATAGTTGATCAAGAAATAGCAAGTTTTGAACAAAAATTAAAATTGCAATAACACGAATAAATAACCCACATAGCATTAAAATGGGTGTAATGAGTATATTAGTCAAAAGAAAATAGAAAAGTCAAAATCGATCAAGATATATAGCAAACATGTGTACAATTTCTTTTAAATAATGTTACTAAAGTATCATTAATTTGGATAATTTATTGTCAAATCTCGCTAAATAATCATCAAAATAAGACCATTTTAAAAGACTTAAAAATTGTTTATAGTACCATATGCGGATAAACAAATTTAAATCTCCCCAAATCTGTCATGTACACAGACAACAAGTTCGCCATAATGGATACATGCGACATTTCTATTTTTAGATATTGAAAAGCAATAAAATTTATCTTCAAAAATTGGCAATATTTTTGTGGTAACTGTCCCTTTACCTTTGAATTAGTTTTTAACTTGCGTATTGTATTTGGCAATCAATTTAAATTCAAATTTTATTTTATTTAATTTTAACTATAATTTAGATATTGATATTTTTCTATAAATATTACAAACATAATACTTAAGAATCTAATAAAAATTTCATTGAATATAATATAATTATTGACATAAATGAGATATAGCAATATTTTATACGAATGTGGTTTATGATCATCATATCAAATTCCATACATTCATCCAATTTACACAAAAAATTAATGGTTAAGTGTTAAATAACTTTATAAATCCAAATGAGTTTTTCGTCAAATATATTAGAAGATAAAATAAAAAATTGCTTTAATATTAACTTAATTTGAAGAAATTAAAGAATTCAAAATGAAAGAATGAACTAAGGTAGTAGCACAAAAAAAAATAAAAATTTTAACTTACCCCAAAATCAGAACTTCAAATTTTCTTTTATAAATTATATTGGTTCATTAGTACAAAAATTAAAAATTTCATAAAAGTATATGAACATTATAAATATATGCACCTTCAAGAAAAATAATAAATTTTAGCACTAGAAGAATGACAGTGTCGAAGAGTGAAAAAAAAAAGTAAAAAAAGAAAGACAAGTATTTTTATATCTTTAAATACTTAATTGTATGTCTAGATTATTTTTGTACATTTATTTTTAGGAACTTTTAGCTTATATATAATCTGAGGAAATTTTTCCAATTATAATTGAACTTAATTGAAAGGTTAAATATGGAATAAGAGATAATTGATGGAGTATTTTAATATAATTCTTGAAATAAAATTTTATAAATTTTATATTATTATATCCCATGTGTAAAATATTTATATATGCACAATATATATGGTCCAATATATGTCAATTAAATGGATAATCAACACTTTGCACCCTAAAAATACATTTAAAAATCACTTTGCACCCTCAAAACATAAAAATTACAGAATGCAACATGAAAATATATTTTCTTTGGCAAGTTGCACTCCAAAGTGATTTTTTGTCAAAATAACTCAATTTAAGTGATTTAAGTGAGGCACAAATGTCCAAATACTTTCTAAGGTTAATCTCTCACTTAAACTTTTAAAACTTACTTCACTTTTCTTCCAAAAAACTGACATGTGTAAAAAAAGAAAAAGGAGAGTTGTTCATCCCTAAATTTACAGGGTTTTCTTCATAATCATTCAATCATCATCTTAAAACTCAAAATATCATAAAATTAGTCTTAAATTTTGATTACCATCAGAGCCATGATGTGGAAATTGAGGAATAGTCTCAGCCTTTTGATTATGGTAAGAATTTTTTTTTCTTTCCAATTCTTTTATTAAAATAATCTTTTGGTAAGAAAGAGTGTTCTCTTTGCCATTTTAAAGTACTAATTTTGAGTTGAAAAATGATAAAAATAATAATAAGAAAAAAGGATTGAAATTGAGTTTTAAGAAAAGAAGAAAAATAAAAGTGATTAAATGATGGCATGATTTTTTTTTTAATTTTTTTTGGATAAGTTAATTGATGGCATGAGTTTGATCATTTTATTGTTTGTCATCTTCATTTCTTTTTATTGTTTTGAACTTATATAGAAATTTTGATTTTCTACATAAAATTGTAAAATTGTCTTATTAAATAATAGTAAGAAAATTGTCTAGAAGGTATTTGGACATTTTCACCCTCGCTTAAATTGAGTTATTTTAACAAAAAATCACTTTGTGGTGTAATTTGCTAAAGAAAATATATTTTCAGGATGCATTATGCTATTTTTGTATTTTGAAGGTGCAAAGTGACTTTTAAATATATTTCTAGGGTGCAGATTTTCAATTACCCTCAATTAAATATGCACAATAATATATGTGTGTGTCCATAATAACATTTAAAAGTATAACTATTGGACAATGTAATGATAACAAAAATCTAACCAATAATGGGAGATACAAAAATTATTAAATTAAATTATATTCATATATTTATTAATATACTTATTTAGTATTTATTAAAACAGAAATACATAGTTCGAAAAAAAGTGAATTACCATATTGATAGGATATCATATATGAAAATATATTGACATTAAAAAAATGAATAAAATAATTTTATTCACACCACTTCCACATAAGAAAAATGCTTAAATTGGGACTTCATTTCTTTCTTTTTTTTCTTTTTTTAAATTCTCCTAGTTCATATAAAGAAAATGATATTATAGAGGTGGATTAAAAAAAAAAATGTTGTATCATTAAGTAGTAAATTGCATGTTTAGATCATTTTTAATATAAACTTATCTTTTATCTTAAACTAATGAACTTTCTTAGTTATAATATAATTTAATTAAAAGGTACAATTATGAAATAAAAATTATTTCCTCAAAAAATGTAATATAATTCTTAAATAAAAATTTAGTAAATTTTATATTATTATGATGTCTCACATATGAAATGTTTATATATGCACTATAAATGATGCAAGGTACGTCAATTAAATTGTATTGATGAATATACTTATATATATATGTATAATTATACCTATGTATGTGCGTATATATATATGTGTGTGTGTGTGTGTGTGTGTGTGTGGGCACATTGGTTGATAATTGTTTTACAAATCAATCTTCAGAATGTATATTAGAAGAAATTGTTATACAATATAATAATAAGTTACAAAAATTGTATATTAAAATAAAAAATTACAAAAATTAATATAAAAGTTACATATATATTTTTATATGTTAAGTATTTATCAAAATTAAATATAAAGTTAAAAAAGAAGAATTAATATAATCTTTCCATATTAATACTAAAGCAAATATTTATAGGATGTCATATATGAAAATATGTTGATGTATCAAAAGAAATAAAATTAATTTATTCACATAATTAGCACATAAGAAATATACTTAAAATGAAATTTATGATCATTTTATTTTGTCCATACAAGATTAGATTGTGTATAAGGTTACATGTAATACTCATCAACTCTTTAACAACTGACACTAAGTACCATTTCATTTTTATCCACACTTTGCGGGCTCTTTATACAAATATTGTAAAATAAATAAATAGCTTTAAGAATATCGCATATTAAAAAGTTTAGCAAATCTATGGTTTTTTTTTTTAAATTTGTGAATTTTTTTTTTTTACAAATATACCATGTTTTTCAAGGCATTACAAGTTTATAGTAAGTTGCGCTTACCAAGCGCAACTTTCAGTGGTTACTATTGGAAGTTGCACTTAGGTAAGTGCAACTTCCAATGGTTACTATTAAAAGTTGCACTTAGTAAGTGCAACTTATGAATGGTATTATTGAAAGTTGTGGTCTAATAGTAATTATTTTTTCTCAACCGACAGCTTTCACAACCAACGGAGGAGTGCAATAGTGCTATTGAAAGTTGTAGTCTATAACTGCAACTTTCAGTAGTAACTATTTTGTGGCTGCAACTTTGGCTGGCACACATGACTTAGAGCCTACAGCTTTCACACATTTTGCTAAGCCTACAGGCTTCATAATTTCCATGCAGAAAAGAGAGGAAAAAAAAGAGATAAAAGAAAAAAGAAAAAAAATAATTGTAGTAATTGTTTGATTATTTAAAGTGAAGAAATTTATTAAGGTAAGAATTTAAATTTTAAGTGCTAAATTAAAATTTTTTACTTTAATAAATATATTTATTATTTTTTGTGTTTGCAATTTGGCGTAGAATGGAAAACTGAAAGGGGTTAAATGATCTTATTCGATATTTTTTTCTACCAATACTTGGTTAGTATATCATTTTCATATTTTTTTTTCGTTAGTATTTTTGTTCACTCATATGTATAGTAATATTCAATTGTTAGAGGATATGTATATTTCCTTTGAAATTGTATTTAGGAGGTCAAATTGAAGAAGTCCAAAAATACTTATATATATATATATATATACGAGGACAAAAGTTAATCTAATTTTCAAAACTTGCCTAACCTTATCCCACCTTCGGTTCTTCTTCGATTTGGCTCCAAATTAGAAATTAATACCATGGTTGGATTCCTCTTAGCTAAAAGATCACAACCATATCAAATATAAACCAAATTGAAGGTGATTTCATTGGAAAAATTTAAGGCGGTAGACCAAGGCAAGAGAGGTTGTAGGTTGCTGACTTCCAGTGGCAAAAAGGGTGAAAGGTTAGGTTGGTTTTGATAAGCTTGATGAGAGGAACACGTTGGTATGCTCAACTGTTGGTTTTGATGGCCGACGACAAGTAATTGAGGTGGAAAGAAGGCAGTGGCACTAGGGTTTAGGTGGCGATTCTCGTCCATTTTGTTATCTTTCAATACATCCTTCAATGTATTAAATGAAATTTAACATTATGTTGTCCATTTTATTTTTTCTAGACAGATCTAATGCATAATCTGATGATTAGTTGTGATTCTATTGCTGATGATGCTGAGGTCATCTCATTCATTCAGATGAGGGATCATCATAGATTAATTGTTGAGAATGTTCATCAGTTGGCATCTAGATAATGCTTTCCAACAATAGCCTTCTCCACAATAAGAAGTCAGTGGTAGTAGACATATGAAGAGGAGGAGATATAGCATTAGATCCAATAACATGATTGATGATGATAGCATTCATAGGGTCAATGGCAGTGTTTCATTAGCTTAAGAGAATTATTCTTTTAGGTCAGATAGTGGTAATGATGTGGGGGGTCCCTCTTATAGGCATCTTAACTTGTATGCCGATTGCTACGTACCTCAACCACCAAGAGCAGATGAGTTAACACCTATACCATCATATATATCAACTATCAGTCAGTCAATATTTGGACTAGTGGATACTAATCTTGGTCTAAGATAGGAATCAACGGAGTATGATTATTCAGCACCAGCAAGCTACTTATTTCATTTCTTGCTAGTACCTTTCCCAAGTATTATGGAGTATTGTGATCAGCATGAGGCTAGTCTAAGCCATCATCAATCACATAATGTTGAACATGATGAAAGGGCATAACAACCATGAAGAACTTACTTTTGCATGAGGTTAAAGACTTACACTTCGTGAAATTCATAATGTACTTAACCATCCTGACTATAAATCTGATTTTTCCATGTCTGATGAAGGAGATTAGAATCTTGTGCAACAATATCATTGGTTCATAAAATACAAATTGTAAATTTGTTTCAATGATTTAATTAAGGTCACGACTGCAAATGTTGGTTCTACGTAATAAGTAACAAAGAAAACACAGAAAAATTACAATGAATGCACACGAAAAAAAGTAATAAAGAAGACACAAACATTAAAAAGAAAACATACAAAATTCACAAAAATCATAGATATTTTGCTTACAACTTTCTAAATATAAAAATATAAAAAATCTAGGAATTCGGTCTTTTAGGGGCTTGTTGTGCATTCTGAACTTCTTGAAGGCGACATGCTTGTTGTCTTGCTGTTGCTTGAGGCCAATCCATTTCATTTTGAATTTGAGTGGTATGGTCTCTACCTACAATACATTACTCTTGACGTGTAGGGTTGTGGACTAGATCAAAGTTAGGATAATCCTAGTAATCCTCTGACCACAATGGTTCAAATATCCTTTTATAAGTTGCAATGTAATGTTCCACCTTATAATATTCCTTCACAAGTGATGCAAGTTGACCCCAAATGTTTGACATACTTGCATTGCATGTGAGCAAGGAATTCTATATTCAACCCATTTCCCACATGAGCACTCTCATGTCTAAAGCTTCACAACATGAGTATGATTCCCACGTGATGTGTCGATTCTAGTAATGATCTCAATTGATTGTTGAACATAATCAACCTCTTGCATGAAGTGATTAATAGAATGGTGCTTCTATTTTGTGCAAATGTTAAAAGCATAATCAACCCATTATTGATCATTTTGCCTCATCCTACAGGCATTAGTGATCCAATAAAGAAAAAATTTCACACAATGATCAAATGTTGTTTGAACAATAGTTGCCATTGATAGTCGACAATCAAATTTTAACGCCCCATTTATACATTCAGACATGTTTGTTTTCAAAATGCTAAAACGCCATCCTCCATCATGAGATAATGTCCATTGGCTCTTGTGTATCCTCTTCAAGTAGGAGTAAGCATGCTCATTAATACTTTTTATATCCTTCATCTTTTTTTTCAAATTTTCAAATTTGAATTGCAATACCAACTTTCCAACATATGTCCTTGAATTGAACGTTCTTAAAATGTTATTGAAATTTGAACACACATGCCAGCCTCAAATCAAATCAATGTACTCCATAAGAGGGTGTGAAATTAGGTATGCTCTCTATAGCAGCTAAAATACCACGATGATGATTAGAAAGTGAACAATTGCCATCGGCACTTTTGATAATGTGTTTCGCTAACATTTGAAGAAACCATCTCCAAGACATTAAAGTTTTCGCATTTACTATGGCAAATGCTATAGGCATAACATTCTGATTTGCATCCATGGCTATTGCAACAAGCATTTTATGTTTATACTTTATGTATAGATGAGTTCCATCTACACTGATAAGTTTATGGTAATGTTGGAACCTTTTTACACATGGTCGAAATGCCCAAAAGACATATGTCAACTTTTTTTGTCCGAGTATACCTATCTCAAGATGACTCCATTCAACAATTTTTCCTGAATTGCATTTCTAGAGAGCTCCAAAATATTTGAATAATTTTTTTAATGAGGTTTCCCAAGTCCCAAAAGTTTCTCCCTCACATATTTCATGCTATTCCATGTCTTAGCATAAGAGATATCATAATCTTACTTATTTGTTACCATTGTTTGCACACTTGCAACCCTATAACCTGGATTAACTTGAATAGTGTCCTATAGCTCCAAAGCAATCACACTACTACTTAAATTCTAATGATCCATTAAAACTTCATCCATAAGGCATGTGTGAGGGACTCCACCCATGGTAATTCGCCATAATCCCTTTTTCTCTTTAAATATTCCCTTCACACTCCATGAACAAGAAGGTCGTTTTTTGCTATTACGTTTGCACCCTACTTTCCATAACTTTAGTGTGCTTTCAAGAACGCGATATTCTCATCTTACCATTTGTATGGAATAATCTTTCATAAAAGTGATAAGATGCTCCTTACTCTTGAATACCATTCCCACATGGAGTGCTCTTTTACTTGAGTTGTAAAACTCAGTCCAACCATGGGTAGGAATATCAACAAAATCTGTCTATATAAATATATCATTATCATCTATTGCAGAGAAGAATGGATAAAAGAGATAGAGATTTGGTTGCATAGTTGTGGATGTCATTCTCCTCATCTTGTGTGGTTGTTGGGAAAATGTTCCCTTGTCACTACATAGATTTCATAGCACAAGTCAGATATGTAATTTCACAAGATACTCTAATGATGCTACATGCAGGACAATCATAATCCACTGAGTGAGAATCTCTAGTAATTTTTTCACCAAAGTATATTAGAACAACAATGGTACTCGAAGTCGACATACCTTCCACAAATACACACATAATTTATATTAATTAATCAATATAATTAATAACTATCATAAAATTTAATAAAATATTATTATTTACATTGTTCAATATTTCTACAGTACAAATATTAATTAACATTACATATAATAGCGAACAAAAATATTATTAGAAAAGATCAAAAAATTCAACCCATAAAAACCATACATTAACTTGAATATTTGTGAAAAAAATAATTGAATCGAATTGTTTAATTACTTTCGAATTTGCATTCTACACAAAATGCAAATACAAAAAATAAATAAATAACACATTCATTGAACTATAAAAATTTAATTAATACTGAAATTTTAAATTTTTACCTTAATAAAATTTCTCCATTAACACAATCAAACAATAACTACAAGTGGGCTATTTTCTTTTCTATTTTTTCTTTCTATTTTCTTTCTTTCCTCCATTCTCTCCCTTTCTATCTACTTCTACTTATAAGGAGTGTTGATCAATATCTGGCCAACGCTCTTTAGTCTTTCACAATTTATTCACGTGAAGGCTGCAAAAATTGCAGCCTTCACGTGAATAAATTGTAGCCTTCACAAGTGAATAAATTGCAGTCTTCACGTGAACAAATCGCAACCTTCACAAGTGAAGGTTGCGATTAGTCAACAAAATAGTTATTATTATAAGTTGCATTTATAGATTACAATTTTCAATAGTACTATTGAAAACCTAGTGTTGGTTGCGAAAGTTGTTGGCTGATAAAAAATTAATTACTATTCAAATTGCGGTCTACGACCAACACTTTCAATAGTAAAAAACAAAAATAAAAAAAATTTGGAAGTTGTGCTTGGTAAGCACAACTTACCATAAAATTATAAAACCCCCTAAAATATGGTAGTTTTGTGAATTTTTTTTTCACAATTGTTTTTAAAAAGCCCAAATCTATGGTAGTCACACCTTACATTTTTATTTTCTTTATATATACATATATATATCACGTAAAAGAGGCATAGCTACACTAGTTTTTCCTTTTTATTAAATATAATGAAGAGGCTTGGTTGGTATTGATTTCCTTTTTCTCTTAAAGGAAATAAAAAATTCTAGGAGGTTCACCTTAAATGAAAGTTAAAAAAAGACAAAAGAAAAGAAAAGTGCAAGACTAGTCATTTACATTTCATTGAGAAGGAAACCTTCCCAAAATTTCTCTCAAGAAACGAAAAAGTATGTGTGTCACATTTAGTCAAAAAAAGATTTGAGAGAAAGATGAGCATTGTGAGGAAGATGACTGAATGGAAGAAGAAAGAATTGAGAGAAAAAGGAAAAGAAGAGGAGAAGAGAAAAAACAGGGGAAAATATAATTAAGTGAAAAAAAGGGAGAGAAAGGAAAAAAATAGTGTTCAAATAAGATAAAAATATTTTTTAAGGTAAAGTTTAATTTTTGTGGTTCAAAATTTTAAATTTATATTTTCTATTATTTTATGTTATTACTTTTGCATTGTTAAAATTATACATTATACTTTTTTTTTTGTATTCTTCTTATAGTTTAATATTCATATTATTTCATAAGAGGAAAGTAGAAGTAAATTCATAAAGAGTTCAATATTCTGAAGGAATTGTATCTCACCAGTCTCAGGTTGGTTTTTAAATTCTTAGAAATATTTTGATTTAATTTGGTGGTTAATTTTATTAAGTTTGACAATATTATATGATATAATGCTTTAAATATTGATTTTAATATTTAGTTGAATAAATCAAAATTGATTGAAAATGGCATGTTAATATTAGTTGTTATTTACTTTTTTCCTTTAATTATTAGTCGTTTCATATAAAACTAAAAAGAAAATGAAAGATAATTACAGAATATTAATTTTTACATGAATCATTTATAATTTTTATATTAATCATTGATAGTGTTTATTTTAAATTAAAATTTTAAATTTAGATAATTAAATTAATCTCTACTAGATGCAAATCTTTAAAAAAATTATAAATATATTTGTATTTAAAAACTTTATATCTATTATAAATTATGTATAAATTACATTTAAGATATCAATTATATTATATTAGTTAAATTTATATTAAGTATATTAAATATGTTTAAGAGGTGCTACTGTTCAGTGTCTCTTTCCAGGGTGATGTTAGCTCTAATTGGGTTGACATTAGTCCTAATAATTAAAAAATAATATATATATATATATATTATTTTATAGGAATACAATTTTATTCCAAAATTTTAATTTAGAACAATTAAATATTTATTTAAATTTTAAAAAATTAATTTTTTAAAAAAATTAAAATCTAAAAGAGTTATGCTAAAAACGAGCCCTAAAATGTACTATAATTTTTTGAAAATTCTTTTATAAATTTACTATTTAATATGATTTAGGTAATACATATACAATAAAGATAAAACACACACTTGATGTAACGAATAATGAGTTTTCATATGTCCTTCTTGAAGGTGTGATGAATAGGAACATAATTGTTGTGATATATTTTGGTGGAAATGTCATGCCAGACTTGGATTCTATGAAATATAATTGTCCTACACGTGGATATTTCCCATTCTCTCGTTGGCAATATTTTCTAAATTAGTGTTAAAGTTATATGAAGTAATGGATTATAGTAATCATTATTTATTAAAAATATTCATGAAGGTTTATTTAGGTAAGGAGGCCCAAATATCCACAATTGTGCAAATAAAAAATGATATTAATTTATCAAACTTGTTGAATCCAAAGGTTGATATGAATAGTGTGGAATTGTTTGTTGAAGTTGAACCAATATACCATAGTAGTGTGCAAGATATGTTATTGCATGGAGAGTTTGGATCTTACATTTCACTTTCGATGCCACATCCTTTGGGTGGTGCTTCTACCTTTCATTAGAATCCATTGGGAGGAGACAAATATTCTACTTAATTTTGTAGTGAGTATTAGCATAAAATTCCAAACACAGTAGTAGGGATTTCTAACTTGTATGCCGTCAAAGATGACTTTACTAATTTTAGGATTCATGAGCTTTATGGTCTACATCTCATCAAGATCCTGTTATTAGTACTTTTACTTCTCACCAAGATATTTGGGAGGACACCAGTACGAGCTTGAGATCCTGCATGCAGAACAAAGCTCCCCTAAGCCATATGTAGACAGTTTTCGTGATCAGGAGCTTAATAATTTAGAGCCTAACAATTATGATATGAATGAATTAGCTAATGATGCTGATGAAGAGCTAATATTATTGCATGGTAAGGAGACCTCTAATCAAGGGCAAATGCCTATGGCATCAATAATACCCTCTACGATTGATCATCCACAATTATATTCGGCCATTCCATTTTTCTATACAATAAAAGAAGATCTACCTAACGACTCCAGAGAATATTCCCTTTGGTGCATTAGGGAATTATTATAACAATAGCAACAAAATGCTCGAGATGGGCATGATTTTTAAAGATAAAGAGCATGTTAAGGCTTACAAAGGATTTTTTTCTACGGATTGCGAGATGTGAATATTGCATACTTGAGAGTACACTAAAACTATGGAGAATGTGATAGATTTGAAAGAGCAAATGGGACAGCAGAAGATTATTAGATATGAATCCCTCATACTTATTTGGTAGATGAAGTTTTGATTGATCATTGAAACTTAAGTCAAAATATGATTACTATGGACTTGTTGGGCTATGTTCATGATAATCCAGTATATAAGATAAAGAGTTTGCTACAAAATGTAAAAGATAAATACAAATATAAAATCTCATGTGCCAAAGCATGGAATGTGTTGAAATGTTTAAGGGAACAACTTTTCAGCACATAGGAGAGCTCAGTAAGAATGCTACCCAAGTATATGGGAGCTCTCCAACAGTTGAATTTGAGAACCATTGTTGAGAAAAAGCATCAATGAACATGGATACCAAGGCAGAGAAAGTCGAAATATGTGTTTTGGGCCTCTAAATCGTACATTGATGGGTTCAAATATTGCCGCAAAGTTATCAACATGGACGAAACCCATCTGTATACAAAATATATACACAAGATATTGATTGTAGTTGCTATGATGTGAATCAATAAGTTTTGCCTTTGGCTTTTGTAGTAGCTATGATGTAAATCTCTATCTTAGAAGTGGTTTCTAGAGATGTTGTCCAAACATGTTGTTAAAGGGATAGGTGTGTGCATAATTTCTAATCAGCATTGTGGCCTTGTATCTACTATAGAATGCATACCTAATTTCACCCCCCTTGTGGAGTACGTTGGTTCTACTTAAGGCATGTCTGCTCAAACTTCAATAAACATTTCAAAAATATTCAATTGAAGGATTTATATTGAAAAGCTAGTTCCACAATCCAAATTCCAAAATTTTCTAGGCATATGGATAAAATAAAAGAAACTAATGAGAATACTTATTCATACTTGCAAAACATTGCAAAATTCAATGGGCTTTTTCTCATGATCGATGGAGGACATGTCTAAATGCATCAATAGAGCATGAAGGATGCTCTTCAACTACTATTTATGGCTACTGTGCAATAGACATTTGCTTGTTTTGTCAACATGTTTCTTGCTCGGAAGACCAAAGCTCATACAATAAGGCAGAACCAACAACAATAGACTGATTATGCATTTAATATATATTTCAGATGGTAACACCACTCTATTAAGCACATTGTGTAAAAGTGTAATTATACTCAACAATTAGTTTCAATCGTAAGTGGATGCACAGGTCACAAAAATCACACGCATGTCATTAAACTTAGGAAACATGAGTGTTCATTTGGAAATAGAGTGAATATGATATTCCATGCTCATATGTGATAAGTGCATACCGACATTTTGAGGTAAAGTTTGCATCTTTTGTAAAACCATATTACAAACTTGAATATTACTTTGCAATATATTAAAGGAGGTTCAAGTCGATATAGGTGGAAAATTATTAGGGTGAACTTAATTTTTAACTAGTCCATAACTTAGCCCATGGAAAGTGACATGTTGCAAGTAGAGGTGTAATCAACTTGAGCCAAGTCGAGTTTGGAAAATTTTTGTAAGCTCAAGCTTGACAAGCCTTATTTTTGAGTTTGAGCTCGATTTAATGAAAACTCCCTTGACTCGACTCGGCTTGGCTAGAATAAGTTCGAATTGCCAATAAACTATAAAATATTTTAAGCTCAAAGAGCTCGAGCTTGAATTATTTTTAATTTAATAAAATGGTAAAAATTTAAAACAATTATAATTCATCAAATGCATTAAAAATCATCATAAACAAGCTTACCAAAAGTTACAAACCAGCACAAGTGTACATCCTAAAATTAAATGCATAATGCAAGCATTGATGAAATAGTTTTTCCCCCTATTTGTCTCTTGTGGTGCAACATGTAACTTGAAAATTCATAATAGAAAGCAACAGAGTTTATAATCCTATCATATATATATTATGAAGACAATAGTATCAATCAACAAAAACAAGCTCCTACAAGAGTTTGATGCTATAGTAAATAGTGTACTACTTGACATGACCCAACTAAAGAATGCCCCACCACCTCCATATTTAACTAGAACAAGTAGCAAATTTATGTCTGCTTATCTTTAATTCTACAAGCTAGCTGTCCAATGTCCAAAGCCTCTCTAGTTCTGCACAAAGAAGATTAAACAAACACTCATACAAGTATATACCTAACATAAATGTCAACAGTATCAAGAAAAACAAATCAAAATGAATACTAATCTTAGTTAAGGAGATAGTACCCAAAGCAAAGACCTTCGCTATGAGAATCATGGATAGGAAGAACGACTTCAATTGCCTTAGATTGTTTCTACAAATTCACAATCAAAGAAAATATTAGAAAGACTTGAAAAAGAAAAAGACTTGTATAATAATTAAATATTTTTTACTCCAAATCGCTTGCACAACCAATGTCCTCCACACATGAGTGCCTAAACTTATATCATATGAAAGTGAGGCATGATACCAGTTAATGACCCTACTTCTAGCATTGAAGAAAACCTCAAAAGCAACAATGGTAATAAAAATAGCTAAGATTTCCCTAGCCATCACTGATGATACTTTGTATTTAAGAGTAGAAATCTTCCACCATTAAAGAACATCAAATTGGGCTTCACTCTTTCCTTTGTCTATGTAAACATTTTCTTCAAGATAAGCATCAAGTTTTGACTTTTCTGGTTCAACAGTTTGAATGTCTCTCAAATAATCATAAAATTCATTCCAACTACTAAATTAAACAATCAGACCCCTCTTTACTCAAGTGAACATTGTCTTGATTACCTTCACTTCCACTAGACTCACTTTGGCCACCATACTCAGCTACATATTCATTGAAAAGATCATGTAATATCTTTAAAACTTTTTTCTTATTTTCATTAGCGGCATACTCTGAATAGAGTTTATGAAAGAAAAATCATGAGGCGCATCTTGCATCTTGGGTCCAAAATAGCAACAATGTACATCAACAAATGACACTCTCCCCAATATTTATCAAATTTTAGTTTTTTCTTCATAACTATGTCTTGAATGAATGGATCCATCGCCTCGGACTTGTTATCCAACAACACCTTCACTCAATATACTTTGCTAAAAAAGATGTTAGATATTGGATAATCACTGCTTGAAAAAATATGTGTAGCCTCGCAAAACACTCCCAACACTGAGCAAACTTTTTCAAGTTTGTTCCAATCTTCTTTAGTCAGGTAAGTTTCTTATTGTGTGTATATTCCCTTGAACCTTAGAAAAACATCTCTAAACTTGAGAACAATAGCCAACATTTCATATGTCGAGTTCCATCTTATCTTGCAATTATCAATCAACTTTCTATCAGGAAGATTTAATTGTTTAACAATCCCTGCAAATGTTTGCAGCCTACTATCTAATTTTCTCACAGATTCAACACTATCTCAAACAACATCAACAATCCCTTTGATCTCATCAATACCATCTTGGGCTATTAGGTTCAAGATATGTGCACAACACCTCACATGAAACAATTGCCTATCATAAGGTAACTTCTTTAATTAATCAATAAAAGCCTTCAAATTTTTAATTGCTACTAGCATTGTCAATATAGATAGAATATACCTTGCTTTCTATTCCCTATTCTTTTAAGCAATGCCAAATATGATTGGCAATGTGAACTCTTCTACGAGGTGGTGGAATGTGAACAAAATTCATGATGCGCTTCTACAAATGCCAATTATGATCAAACTAATACCCAGTGATAACCATATATTTAATCTTTTAGCTTTTAGATTTCCAACAATTAGTAGTCAAACTAATTTTATTCACATTTTCCAAAAGATTTTTCAGCTTCTTCTACCCCTCTTCATAAACTCCAATGTAGCATTTCTTCAATGTTTCTCTTGGCATTCTTTTCCAACTAGGATTTGCACTTTTTAGCATAAAACTAAAACTTTTTTCCTCTGTGACCATAAGTTAGTGCTCATGCATAACTACCAAATAGGCTATTAACTCCTTCATCATCTCCATGTAAAGCTTTCCATCAAGCAATGTAGGGAACTGAAAAGAACATGCATCAAATTCTATTAGTAGAAACCCAAGTTGTTGTTGTATTATTTTCCCTTTTTCTTTGGCAGCTCTAGTTCTTTGATAAGTACTACAACCAACTAAATGCCTTTACAATTAAGTTGTTGGAGCATACTTGCATTTTTTGAAAAATTTATTGCAATGGATACATTGATTTTTCATAGGCATAGCTGAAGGGTCTGTAACATCTCTATAATTAGGCTAAATAGCAGACTTTTTTTGTCTCTTAGGCTTTTTGAATGAGTCATCATTATTTTCGTATTTTTCTATGTTTGTTTGATTTGTGGTTGTGGGGCTTGTAAGGTTTGTGGATATATGCTCATGAAGCTCTCCTTCATTTATGTGCATCTCAACATCACCTACTATTACTTTAGGAGTTTCACCTAAATTTGCCATCATAACACTAGTAGAATCTTCTATAGAGAAAGATACAAGTGGCATGGAAGATTCATCTTAATGGCCTAAAACCATATATGCAAAACAAACAAAAGTAAGATTCAATTTTATACTTTAATTTCCTTATACAAGATGATATAAGGACTAGACAAATTCTCAATCAATCTAAAAATTAATTATCTGTAAGCCATAAATCTAACATAAGTTGTTCATTAAAACATAATGTTATTACAATGTTTGCAAATATAACACAAGATTAACGTTATCTATAATGAGGAAAAAATAGGGCTTTTTTTAGTCTTCACTTTTGTATGTTCTCAATAGTTATATGTGTCATAGCTACAATTTACACTTGATTTCTACTACCTAACCAAAGAGGCACAATAACTTATCACATGCATCCCAATTTGTGCATCTCGTAATTAAAGTATCTCTAATTTAACAAGCTTAGATTTAAAGTAAAAACATTCCAACAATTGGTAAGCTTAGATTTAAATAACAAAGTACTTCAACAATTGATGCCATATTTGACTAACTAATGACACAAAATATAACAGAATAAAGCTTCAAGTGGGCTCAATCATATTCATAAATGGAAACAACAATTGCACATAGTAATCATATTATTAAAATGCAACATATCCCTCAACTTAAACAATTTATGAAGTAGGTGAGCAAAGATATAGGGTTTGATATTTCAACAAAGCCCAACTTGTTGAGTGAACAAAACTAGCACTAAAGAAAACCATAATCTATGTATTGATGTAAAAGCACATGGAAAAAAAAAAGCAAAATGCTATCCAAAACCAAAAAATAAGGAAACTTTTTTACATTGATCAGATGGTGGCACAACTGGGAGGTAAGGCCGCGAGAGAAGTGTAGTCGATGAATATTAAAAAGGTGATGACCGTACCATTTGAATCTGTTGTGGGCTTCTAAGATAAGGTGGAGATAGGGTGCCACACAAAGAAAACAATGAGAGGTTGAGGGCTCTATTGCAACAAAAATAATAGCTTCAAGATTACAATGGAGGTTTTATTACTTGACAATTAAGGCTTCAATAGATCACAATGGGTAGTGCATAATTGGCAGTGGTCATTGAGAGATAATGGCATCGACATGGTTGTATGATGTGGACAATAAGTGTGAGTGAGAGTGAAGGGCACAACTAGGGTTTTATGTCTTATTCAACGTCAAAAGACTCTGAATTTTAATTTCATGAAGTGTTTTAGTTTTGCATGTTTTTTGAATTTAATTTTTTTATTTTTGCCTTTTGTTTTTAGTTTTATTTTCTATTTTTTGTTTGAATTTAGGTTAGTAATATATACATATATTATATTCATAAGATATGTTATATACTAATAATATTAAAACAAATATTAAAATTATAAATCAACTCGCAAGCCTTCAGCCTATGTATAAATGGCTCGATATAGCACCCAAAAACTATAGCTTATGCCCCTAGATCAAGACATTACGAAAATGATGTCGTCTCACAAGATACATAAATAAACATCTTTATTGATCAATCTTTCATAATACAAGCTTCAATGTGTACAAAGGAGAAAATAAAATAAACTTGAGTTAGCAAGGGAAAAAAAACACAACTCTTTTATATCTTTCTTCTCCTGCAAAATAATATTTTGGGAGGGATGTTGCAATTATTGAATCAATATAGAGCAAGAGTACGAATCAAGAATTATGGTTGAACTAGTATCACCCCAATATCTTCAACATTAATTCACCCTTGTGCCTCTACAATGCCCACCTCAAGTGGCCACTCGAGGGGGAAAACAATGGCAACACAGTTGATTGCATGTTGTAGATTGGTCTGTTGGGATGCCTAACCTCTAGACAATTATGAGACAATCCAACAATACGAATAATTTGGCGCAAGTTTACCGTTGGCCTGATGCCACCCAGCTCTCATACCGAATAATTCCAGGGTGCAACATTCATGAACATTTAGGTTTTGATAAGACAATAATTGCAATCAATATTGTATTGAACATTTCATTGCTTTCAATGAACATGCTAATGTTCATCAAGAATGATAGAATGAATCCAACAATACGATTTCAAGGTCATAACGATATGTAGAACAAGGAGCAAGGGATAGAATAAGAAATATGAATGAAACAAATATTTTTGGTTAAAGATGAAAAGCATAAGCTTTCCCCCCCTCCCCACCCCCAAATTTTAGAGAAATTTTACGATAAAATTTAAAATTCAATATATTTTGAAAATAGTTTTGATTTAAAATTTGAAAGTAGAATAGCAGATAACATGATTCAAGAACCAAAAATAATTCTCAAGAATCAAGAAATATAGCAAGAAAGATACTAGGGAAAAGTTATAACCTTTATCTAAATTTCCAAGCTTTATCGATAACTTTTAGCTCTATTTCTTTCCTCTTTCCTTCACCAACCCTAGCTCAATTTTCTTGGAGATTTAATGGTGATTTTATGAGCTAAATTATGTTTTGTATGTATATGTGTGTAGAGAAAATGTGTGTTGTATGGGTTCAAGAAAATTTATGGGCTTGGTTAGCTATTTATAGATTTGTTTCAAGGTCATTTTTGTAAAGAAAGTTAGTTTTAAGGGCTAATTTAATATTACTGACTAGGTCCTATGGGCTAAAGTAGCATTTATGAGGCGTCTAGGTAGATTAGTAGCTTGGCCAAGTAAGATTCTTCCAATTAGGCCTAAAGGGGATTTCCTTGGATTTTTCTAATTTTTTTATTAGATATTTATGAGGTTTAAATGGAAAAATTCCAAGTGGTGGGTGAGTTGTAAATTTATTTATTAAATGTCAAACCCTCCAATAATATTCTTACATTTTGGGGGCTATGTGAGAAATAATTTTGTACGGAATTTTGTAGAGAATTCTACATGAGATATTATAGAATAAAAAATTATTTCTTGGTTCTTGAATGATCTTCATGACTGACTTTTAGGGTATTTGAAGTAAATTTTTATTTTTTTATTTTATTTGATAGTTTTAATAAGGAAATTTAGGTAATATTTTTAGAACAATCATAATTTGGAGGAAATTGAATAAATAGGTGTAAAATTTCTAAAATTTATTAAATATGTTAAAATAAGAAATTTTGTATTTTTCCTTGAATCTTAAAAGGTATTTTAATAAGGAAATATTTTAGAGAGTTTACAAATTTAGAAACTCAAAGAAACTGTTATTATAAATCTTGTAAATAAGTGTAATAATTTCCAAAAATCCTAAAATGGAGCAAATTATGATATTTTTATAGAAAAGTTATTATTGAGTACCAAAAATTTCAAAAGGATTTTTTTTTTGGATGTAAAAGTTTTTAGAAATTTCATTCTTTAAAGAGAAAATGTTTAGAAATTAAATGAGAAGAGGAAAAATGTTAGAAATTAGATAAATAAACCACAAAAATTCCAAAATTTTCAAAAAAAAAAGGAAATTAAGGATTTTATTTACAGAAACATATTTTTGAATAAGTGAAATTTTATTCGAGGGTTGAAGAAATTTTTTGAGTCATTACAATCTTCCCCCCTTAAAAGAATTTGGTCTCCAGATTCTATTTTGTTCTTTGATCTAAGAACTTAAACTCTAAGTTGGGTTGATAATTTAAAATTTTAATTGCTTAAAATTTAAAAGACAAACCTATTAGTCAAAAAGATAGGGATATTTTTTGAGCATTTCATCTTCATGCTCCCACGTAGCTTCTTCAATTTTCTGATTCCTCCATAAAACCTTAACTTGAGGGATTCTCTTATCTCTAAGTTCTAGAGCTTGATAATCAAGGATTCGTATGGGTTGTTCAATATAAGAAAGGTCACTTTGTATTGGCAAGTCACTACGGTCAATAATGTGGGATGGATCAAGATAATATTTTTGAAGTTGGGAAACGTCAAAGACATCATGTGTCCTAGTTAAGTTGGCGGATGAGTTTAATTTGTATGCAACAAGACCAACTAACTCTAAAATTTCAAAAGGTCCTGTAAATCGAGAGGCTAACTTTCTACCTTTCCCCTTTCTCCTAATTCCTTTTTGAGGCACAACTTTAAAAAATACTTGATTGTCTACTACAAATTCTAGATCTTTTCGTCATTTATTAGCATAACTCTTCTAGCAATCCTGATCCACTTTTAGGTTTTGCTTTATCAGTCGTACTTTGTCAATAACGTTCTATATAAGTTTTGGCCTCAAACTCACTTTCCTATCTTTTATTGTAGTTTTAACCTTGTCTAGATCCCAATGTAATGGAAATCAATATTTTCTTCTATAAAGTACCTCATATGGTGCCATTAGGATGGAAGCTTGATAACTATTATTATAAGCAAATTCAATCAAAGATAAATGCTTTTCCCAGCTTCCATGAAAGTCTAAAATGCAAGCTCATAACATGTCTTCCAAGATTTGAATTATTCTTTTAGATTGTCCATCTATTTGAGGATACACTATGGCATTGAATTGTAACTTAGTTCCTAGGTATTCCTACAAGCTTTTCCAAAGTTGTGAAGTAAACGTTAGGTCTCTATTAGGTACAATACCTTTTGATACTCAGTGTAGTCTGACTTTTTCCTTAATATAGATTTTGGCTAACTTTTCTACATTATATATAGTTAAAACTGGTAGAAAATGAGCGGATTTTGTTAACCAATCTACTATAACCCAAATACTATCGTAACCTCCTTACACCACCAGTAGTTATGTGACAAAGTCCATAGTGATTTTGTCCCATTTCCAATTTGGGATCGATAATAGTTGTAGAATTCATACATGTCTTTGATGCTCAACTTTTACTGATTGACAAGTGAGGCACTTACGTACAAATTCTAGTACACCTCATTTTAATCCTTCCCATCAAAATTTTTGTTTCAAGTCTCAATACATTTTTGCTTGCCCTACATGTACTGTGTGTTTTGTGTTATGAGCTTCAGATAATACTTTCTCCTAGATTTCTTTGGGCACACATATTCGCCCTTTAAATCTTAATATTCCATTATTGTCAACTTGGAATTTAGAACTTCTTATAGAATTTGTTTTTATTTTTCAAACCCATTTCTCCCTATCTTGGGCATCTTGGATAGCTTGGTACATATCTAGTTGTATGATTGTTCCTACCATCCTCACTTTTTAACTTAAGGAATCTACTACTGGATTGGCTTTCCTAGGATGATAAATAATCGTAAAGTTATGATCTTCAAGAAATATCATCCAACTTCATTCTCTTAAATTAAAGTTTTTCTACCTGTAAATATATTTGAGACTTTTGTGGTTAATATAAACTTCTACTTTAGCACCATACAAATAATGTCGCCATTTAGCCAACATAAATATTACAACTACTAATTCTAAATCATGAGTTGGATAATTTTGTACATGGGGTTTAAGTTTTCTTGAAGCATATGCAATTGCTCACTTATCTTGCATTAATACGCAGCCCAATCCTTCTTTTAATGCATCTATGTATACAGTATTTTTTCTTGAATCATCTGCTAGTGCCAACATAGGTTCTGAAGTTAACCTTTTCTTTAGTTCTACAAAACTTTGTTCATAGTGTTCGTCCCATTCAAAGTGTTGCTCCTTTTGAATTAGTTTTGTAAAGGGTCTTACTATTTTGGAGAAATTCTGGTTAAATTTTCGATAATATCCTGCTCACCTCAAAAAACTTTGTAATTTAGTAACATTTTCTAGCCTTTTCCAATTAACTATTACTTCTATTTTCTCAAGATCCACTTCAAGACCATTTCGAGAAATTACATGCCCTAGAAAAGTAACCATTTCCAACCAAAACTCACATTTACTAAATTTGGCATATAATTGGTGATCTTTAAGAGTTTGGAGCATTATCCTTAAGTGTATCTCATGTTCTTCTCTGGTTTTGGAATATACAAAAATATCATCAATAAAGATTACTACAAAACAATCTAGGCATGGCTAGAACACTTGATGCATTAAATCTATAAAAGTAGTCGATTTATTCGTCAATCCAAAAGGCATTACTACAAATTTGAAATGGTCATACCGAGAGTTAAATATCATCTTGGGAATATAAGATTCCTGTATTTTTAGCTGATAATACCCTTGTCATAAGTTCAACATAGAGTACACTACTGAGTCTCATAGGTGATCAAATAAACCCCTGATGTGTGGCAATCGATATTTATTTTTTATGGTCATTTTGTTTAATTCTCAATAATCAATGAACATCCTTAATGAACCAACCTTTTTCTTTACAAACAAAATAGGTGCTCCCCATGGTGAAGTACTTGGTTGTATGAACTTTTTATTCAAAAGCTCTTGTAATTGTTCATTTAATTCCTTTAATTTTGCCGAGGCCATTCTATATGGTGTCCTTGAGAAAGGTTTCACTTCAGGATAAGTTTCAATCACAAATTCTATTTCTTGATTTGGGGGTCATGAATTTAACTCTTTAGGGAATACTTCTAGAAATTCTTTAATCACTTTGACATCTTCGAATTTCAACTTATCATGTGGCTTATTTATCAAGCAAGCCAAAAATCCTTGTCCTCCTTTTCTTAAAACCTTCTTAGCTCTTGTTAAAGAAATAAAGACTGATTTTACATAATTTAAATTCTTCATTTCTAGATTTTTCATGGCATTGCCCAAGTTGATAGTTTCGGCCAAACAATCTACTATTACTTGATGACTATACAACCAATCCATTCCTAGAATGAGATCATATTCTTAAATTGATAATTCTATAAAGTCTAAAGGATATTCCTTACCTTCTACAATTATAGTACAATTCCTGTATCTAACATAGGTTGTAATTCCCACTCCTATAGGTGAGCATACTTCATAAGGAGTGTTCAAATTTCAGACGTCAATTCTATTTTAGAAGTGCATTTTGATATAAACAAATGAGTGGCACCAAGATCAAATAAAACTTTGTAGACACAGTTATGGATTAGAGCTGCACTTTCTACTACATCCTTGGCTCCTGGATTTCTGCACGAAAAAGGGGCCTAACCTTTTGGCTTTCTAGGAGGTCTCTTTCTCGATTCATTTTGTTGTTGCTTAGATGGCCCCAAATTAACACCAAAATTGCAATTCCTAGGGCAAGTTCTGATCACGTGTTGGGAATCTCCACAAATTAAACATTTCTTTTGTTTTTTCCAACACCGATCTTCAATGTGGGAAAGTTTCCCACAATAATTGCACCTGTGTCTCTCATTCATCAGTGCAACCTAAGGAGTCTTGCCCTTAAAATATACAGAAGCTCTAATTAATTTTCTTTCTTGTGAAAAATTTTTGGGAACTCATTTGCCCTATAGCGTTGCCTTTTTTCCATTTGTCATCTAATTTTTGAAGTTCTTTGAATTCATCTTCAATTTCTAGGGCCTTTTCTATTGTCCAATTATAATTTAGGATGTCACAAGAAACTAGAGTACGTCATAACTTTAGTTTTAGACCTTTTATAAATTTCCTTGTTTGCCTCCTTTCATTGACGAGGACATGTGGAGCATACCAAATTAATCTATTATATTAAGCTTTATAGTCCGCTACTATTTTAGCTCCTTGAATTAAATTCATAAATTTTCTTTCTCAAGTATGTAGTGTGATTTGTAGGATAAACTTTCACAAACATTCCTCTTTAAAGTTTTTCCATGTCCATTCAACCTTGTCGTCGATCCACTTTCTTTCTAATATTTTCCACCAATGATATGCCGCATCTTCTAAAAGAAAAGAAACATACTTTACTTGTTATCTTTCAAGATAACCAAGAACTGAAAATATTTTCTCAATTTCCTGTAGCCATAATTCAGCTTTTTGATCATTCGGTTTTTCCCCAAATTTGGGGGATTGAAGCAAAGAAATTTTACTACTGCTCTATCCTCTAATTTGGTGTTTTCCAAAGTTTCCATCATTAGTTTGACACTGAGAAAGTTCCATAAATTATCACCATATGGCGATACATTTGCTCAGCACATTGCACATTTGCCGACAACATGTTTTCTATTGGTACATTTGGTGCTTCATTATTTCCATCAGTTACATTATTGTTTCTATTGGGTCTTCCATTCGGGCATCCATGTTTCGTCGATTGACTTTCTTGTGTAATATTTCTCTTTGAAGCCATGATAATTTGGATTCATTGTTTTCGAAACATATCCTTTCATTAATTTGCAAAGTTACAAAATGCAAAAATGAGTAACATACATTATCTGCAAGCAAGAGTTAGTTTCTCAAATAACTTAATTAGTCATTCTTCATTAGACTATTTCAAACTATATTTACTTATTTCTAAACATTCCTATGTACATATTTTATTTTCTATTATGATGGGGAATAGTATTTGGTTATTCTTCGGCTCCTTCTCTTCTATGACCTGAGCTTGTTGGGCCATTCGTACTATCAGGCCATTTTCACTTATTCATATAGGCAGTCCGAAGGAATCACTTGGATTCTAGGCTTTCTTAGGGGCTTTGGGGACGACGTCTCTTTGTTTGGTTTATGCATTTCTTCAAGGCCTACTTTCCTCAATTATCTAAACATTTTACCTCTAAATCCAGTCCCGCAATATCAGGATTTCCCTAAAAAATCCTAAATGCTTTCATGCCTTGAGATAAGTTTGTCAAATTTCCAAAACTCATATTTAAGAATCTTTGCACCATTTGCTCCATTTCTATAAACCAATTAACCACCTGCTTTATCAATTGCCCGTATTGTTCCCAATTCTTATGAAGCAAATGCACAATATAACAGCAATCTTGGATCACCTAGGCCCAAAACTCCATGTGACAGTTATGATATTTTATCATCAAACAAGGAATTTCCTTTTAGAATTTTTCTACATAGTTCTAATACTGAAATACATGCTCTTAATAAATTTGCTACCATTGCACAATCCGTTGGTCCCTGGCTACAATTTCTTGGTCCTTAGAAACTAATTCGGCCTCATAATCCCATACAAGTTGCAATGGACTTGCAACACTACTAGAACTAGTAAACGTGCCCTCTCAAAATTTTCCTTTATCCTTATCCATTTAACCTACTATAAACTAAGTTAGTCTATTAGTCATTACTAGGATACTAGTTTTCAAAAACTGGGCTCTAATACCACTCTGTAGAGCACCCCGAAACTAGAGCTTCTGTCCCTAGATCAAGACATTATGAAAATAATATTATCTCAGAAGATATATAAATAAACATCTTTATTGATCAATCTTTCATAATACAAGCTTTAATGTGTACAAGAGAGCAAACAATATAAACTCGAGTTAGCAAAGGAAAAAAACACACAACTCTTTTCTATCTTTCTTCTCCTACAAAATAGTATTTTAGGAGAAAACTTAAGTTCATTGAACTTAGTAAAATTTATAACTAAGAGGGAGGAACGAAACAATTATAGAATCAATAAGGAGCAAGAGTACGAATCATGAATTATGGTTGAACTAGTATCACCTTGATATCTTCAACATTAATTCACCTTTGTGCCTCCGCAATGCCCACCTTGAGTGGCCGCTCAAGGGGTAAAGCAATGGTGACACAATCGACTACATGTCACAGATTGGTCTATTAGGATGGCAAACCTCCGGACAATTGCAAGACCAACCAACAATGGAAATAATTTGGCATAAGTTTACCGTCGTCCCGATGCCGCCTGACTCTCATATCGAATTCTAGGGCCCTACATTCATGAACATTTAGGTTTTGATGAGATAATAATTTTAATCAATACTATTATTGAACATTTCATTACTTTTAATGAACATGTTGATGTTAATCAAAAATGATAAAATGAATCCAACAATATGATTTAAAGGCCATAATGATATGTAGAACAAGGAGCAAGGAATAGAACAAGGAATATGAATGAAACAAAATGTTTTGGTTAAAGTTGAAAAGTATAAGTTTTTTTTCCTAAGCTTTAGAGAAATTTTACAGTAAAATTTAAAATTCAGTATATTTTGAAAATAGTTTTGATTTAAAACCCAGAAGTAGAATAGAAAATGACATGATTCAAGAACCAAAAAAAATTCTCAAGAATCAACGAATATAGCAAGAAAGATAGTAGGGAAAAGTTATAAACTTTACCTAAATTTTCAAGCTTTTATCGATAATTTTTAGCTCAATTTCTTTCCTCTTTCCTTCACCAACCCTAGCTCAATTTTCTTGGAGATTTTATGGTGATTTTATGAGCTAAATTATATTTTGTATGTATGTGTGTGTTTGGTGTGTGTGTGTGTAGAGAAAATGTGTGTTGTATGTGTTGAAGAAAATTTATGGGCTTGGTTAGCTATTTATAGATTTGACTCAAGGGAATATTTTGTTAGTTTTAAGGGCTAATTAATATTAATGACTAGGTCCTACGGGCTAAAGTAGCATTTATGAGGTGTCTAGGTAGATTAGTGGCTTGGCCAAGTAATATTCTTTCAATTAGGCTCAAAAGGGGATTTCCTTGGATTTTCAAATTTTTTTTTATTAGATATTTTTGAGGTTTAAGTGGAAAAATTCCATGTGGTGGGTGAGTTGTAAATTTATTTATTAAATGCCAAACCCTCCAATAATATTCTTACATTTTAGGGGCCATGTGAGAAACAATTTTGTACGGAATTTTGTAGAAAATTCCACATGAGATATTATAGAATAAAAAATTAAGTTCTTTGTTCTTGAATGGTCTTCATGACTGAATTTTGGGTATTTGAAGTAAATTTTTATTTTATTTAATAGTTTTACTAAGGAAATTTTAGGTAATATTTTTAGAAAAATCATAATTTGGAGGAAATTGTATAAATAGGTGTGAAATTTCTAAAATTCACAAAATATGTTAAAATAAGAAATTTTGTATTTTTCCTTGAATGTTAAAAGGTATTTAAATAAGGAAATATTTTAGAAAGTTTACAAAATTTAGAAACTCAAAAAAAATGTTATTATAAATCTTGTAAATAAGTGTAATAATTTCCAAAAATCCTAAATTGGAGTAAACTATTATATTTTTATAGAAAAATCATCATAGAGTACCAAAAATTTCAAAAGGAATTTTTTTTCGGATGTAAAGGTTCTTAAAAATTGCATTCTTTAAAGGGAAATTTTTTAGAAATTAAATGAGAAGAGGAAAAATGTTAGAAATTAGATAAATAAAGCATTAAAGTTCTAAAATTTTCAAAAATAAGGGAAATTGAGGATTTTCTTTATAGAAAAATATTTTTGAGTAAGTAAAATTTTATTCAAGGGTTGAAGACATTTTTTAGGTCATTACACTCAAGATCAACTCGTGGTAAAACTCGAGCTTGGCTTGCAAGCCAACTCAACTCATTTACACCCCTAGTTGCAGGAAGAGATCACACTACTCAAATTAAAAATAAAATGGATTAGCCCCAAACAAGTGTGAAACAACAAGTTCATTGTCTAGCCCAAGCCCGAGCACAACATTCTTGATTGTTCCAACACTACAATTCATGTTTTACGTTCTATATTTTTTGTTTATATCAAACTTGATGAATGATAAATTTGGTAGGAAAATTTAAAAATTCAAATAGTTGAGATCTATGTTATATTTCATTTACATTCTAAAAAATAATCTAATTCCATTATAATATCCTTTATTATATTGAAGCCCATACTTTGTTCTTTTTCAGTTTGCACTCTGTTATTGTCATTCAAGCATGTTGTTTTTCTCACTCTATCCATAAATCAGATGATGTATTTGCTAGAGATGTCGATACCACTCTTATTGTGATGTGAGCTGATAATTCTTTTTGGAATGTCATAAGTAACACAGAGCTACATGTTTATATGGTTGACTTGTTACATGAGATGAGATTTTGTAATGTATATAGTTGTGGACACTTGGATATTGATCGACACTTGATCACTACTTTAGTAGAGAAATGGCACTCCAAGACTCGCACCTTTTATTTTCGTGTTGGAGAGGTTACAACTACACTTTAGGATGTCACAGTCATATGGGCTTTACCAATACAAGGTCAGACTATCACTAGTACAGGCTCTAATTTCACAGTAGTGCAGTGGCGAGATTATTGTTATTATTATCTTGGTTTTTGGCCTAATGAAAGACAATTTAGGGGATCACACCTCCATTTGGCAACCATTGCTAGGCATATTAACATTCATTG
Source organism: Jacaranda copaia (assembly GCA_014898725.1). Lineage (NCBI taxonomy): Eukaryota > Viridiplantae > Streptophyta > Magnoliopsida > Lamiales > Bignoniaceae > Jacaranda > Jacaranda copaia. The sequence continues at coordinate 280,693 of JACGDI010005421.1, read as the reverse complement.
TATTACAAATGATAGCCCTAATTTGGAGGTTGAACTGATTGCATGTGCATGTGCATTTGTACTTTTAGAAGATGTTATATGCCTAAATTCTTCAATAATGAGGTATCATTAGTGTACTTGAAGCATTTTGAGAACATTCATGATGTTCGTAACTTGAATTGGGAAAGTGTTGTTTTGTTAATACTACAAGCCATGCACTACATATCAATGGGCCAAAAATTAACATTGGTGAAGCAATGCAACTATTATTGGTAAAACAAATATTGTTGATAAATATCATATAGTAGAATTTGTATTGTTATATCTCCCTTAATCACTTGTTCACTTACAAATTTGGGCATGGTTTTAGATTAGAACTCCTACGCTTAAAGGATTACTACCCCTACTACTATGGCACCATGATTATTTAGTGGCCATGAACTTCGATGCCTCCACATGGTGCTTGGTGATATAATTTTAATGACATTTTGTAACCATTTCCAATAATATATATGTCACAAATTAATTTGGTTATACCTATAGGTAGATACAATACTTCACCTTTACACATATTACAAGTCACTTTATTAGATCATTTTTGATCTATGCATGATATGATGTCAGCACATGAGGTAACTAAATTCATATATTCTTTTTGTTATGACAAAATTAGTTATTTTTCATTTAGATAGACTTAAATATTTTATATGCAATTTATATAGGAGCCCTATTCCATAGATTCACTACATATTCAAAATTTACCACCTAAGTGTGCCCTAGAACTTTGGACAACAGTATGTGTATTAATCAACTATACTATTGTTGAGATACATCATCCTGAGTGGGTTTTGTGACAGTTTGTAATGCACCAAAATATTCCTCCACTACCAGCAAAACATAGTGCGTGATTACACATTATATCCCATAGAAGTCATCTTGGTATGAATTGATACATTACCATATCTTATACATTTCTCAATAGGATAGCATTGAGCAACTCATTGTTCAACAATCCATTATTGTTGGATCTGACACTATGGATGTTGGGTACATGATGTGGTATAATCAGATCATACACCAACTTACATCGCTATTCTATGCACATATAATCATAGGATACCACCCAACGGATGCACATGCTTGGCATGATATGGTGTATAGATATTATGTAGTAGAAAACTATCATTTTAATTTTGTATAGTTAAGATTCTTTAACATTAAATAATTTATTTTACACATTTCGGATTGACAAAATGCATAACCTTATATGCAATTGTGATTAAGTTGCTAATGATGCTGACATTACATCATTCATCCAAATGGGAGACCAACATAGGTCAATTGCTAAGAAGTTCATCATGTAGCTACATAACAATTCGCATTCAAAGTGCCTCAACAGCCACTTACTACACAACAAAAGAGTTGGAGTAGAGAAACCAATAGATGAAGACACAACACTAGGTTTAGCAACTTGATAAAGGGTGGTACCACACAGAGAGATATTGCAATATACACTAGCAATGCTTCGTTAGCTAGAGTTGATGTGGCAGGTTCATCTCGTGCTAATCCTGATTTACATTCGAACTGCTAAATACCTTAGCCAACAATACCTTATGAACTAAAACAATTTTTAAAAAAAAATTGTAAAAAAATATAAAAGTTACAAAAATACCGTAGTTGTAGGTGTATTATAATTTTATTGTCAGTTGCGCTTATCAATCGCAACTTTCAGTAGCACCATTCATAAGTTGCACTTACCAAGTACAACTTCTAAATTCTACAGACATTAACTCCCAACAGACATTATTGAAATTGTGCTTGGAAAATGCAATTTCTAAATGATACTATTGAAAGTTGTAGTCATGTGAGGGCTGCAACTTTGGTAGCCAACACATGAAAGTCTACAGCTTTCATGGGTTTTGTTGTTTCTACATAAAAATGGCATATAGAAATAATTACCCTTTTTTTTATAAGACAAGTATAAACATTTTCACATGAAGGCTTGTAGCCTTCACAAGATTTGTGATGAAAGGAAAAGTGCAGAAAAATGCAGGAAACAGATGAAAGGGAAAGGAAAAAAGAAGAGATAAAAGAAACAAAAAATTAATTGTAGTAATTGTTTGATTATTTCAAGTGGAGAAATTTTATTAAGGTAAGAATTTAAATTTTGAGTGCTAAATTAATTTTTCTTTTTACTATAAATATCTATATTTGTTCTTTGTGTTTGCAGTTTGTGTAGAATAGGAAATTAGGAGTTAAACAATTTTATTTAATATTATTTTCTACCAATACTCAGGTCAGTATATTATTTTCATGTTGTTTTTTTTCTTTTCTATTGATATTTTTATTCACTCATATGTATAATGTTAATCAATTGTTATAGGATATGTATATTTCATTTGGAATTATATTATCAATAATCAAATATTTAATTAATTTAAATAAAATTAATTCAAAATAAGAAATATTGTTAAATAGTTAAAAATATTTAATATATTAATTAGTTCAAAATAATAAATTAATTAATTAGAAGAGTTATTAGTTACCTTATTAATTTATAAGTAAACTAACATTTATTTAGAAAGAATTTTCTAAATAAAAATTTATAAAAAAGTTTTAAAAGTATATTAAAATATATTTAACTCGTATTAGAATTGAAATTATAATTTGTATTATAATTAATAATAAAAATTCATAAATTGTAAATAATTATTGAAGGCGCACTCTAGGAGTGCACCTTCAATTTATTAATTATCACTACACTCGACATCAATAATTAATAAATTGAAAGCGCACTCTAAGAGTGTGCCTTAGCTCATAATGATTAAAGATGCACTCATTGAGTGCGTCTTTTGTACAAATTTGTATTACTCTAAAATTTGTTAATTAGGGCTAATGTAAAAATTGAAAATAATTTTATATTAATTATTTAACTATTTTGGAATATATAAAATAATAAAAAAATTAAATTCTTATTTTATTAAATACTTGTATATAGACATTATTATATTTTTGTCTATATTTATTATATTCATAAATTGATTATTTTTTATACTATATAACTAATGAATAATGTGAATATTAACATTATGTTAACTTCTATGATAGTTATTAATTATAATCATTCTACATGTAACATCATCAGAGTATCATTTCAATATCTTAGATGTACCTACTAATATTAATTTTATTTTTCTTACAAATATTTCAGGATGGATATCAAATATATATGGTCCACATGATTCCAATGTCTTATACATGCAAGACGGTCATCAATCAAATGGTGTATTAGCTGGAACTATAGATGATACTCTAGTTGTGAGATGAGGAGATAGAAAGTTTTGGAGAATTATAGGACGTTGAGCTCTACACCCTTGTGTGTTGTCTTTATTAAATGACATGGGATTCTATGGAGTCTATAGTTGTTGAAATATTGAAATTGATGTTCATGTAATTACAACTCCGGTCGAGAGGTGGTGCTCAGAGACTAACACATTTCATTTACATATGAGAGGCGCTATAGTTACATTGCAAGACATAGCAACTATTTGGGCATTACTGTTAGATGGTATTACTGTTACAAGTAAAGATCATGTCCATACCCTCGCACAATAGCAATATTATTGTCATCATAATCTCAGATTCATTCTAGAGGAGCGAGACTTTAGGGGATCCCAACTTTATCTTACTACTCTTACGAACCACATCCAGAACAATAGATCTATAGACCACGGCATAGTTTTGGAGGTCCAACAATACGCAGGTGTCTTTGCGTGATATTTCTTGGAGTCTAATATGCCCAAACTCATTGGGTTCTGTAGTACATTGATTTATTTGCAACATATGGAGCAAAAATATGAAGTTTGTAATTTTAGTTAGGGTAGTACAGTTTTATCATTCATGTATTGTGAGTTTTGTACTGCATCACATAGAGGAAAATAAAATATTAGTGAAGTGATGTAACTGTTACAAGTGAAGTAGTATTGTTTAGAATTATATTAATTCTTGTAATTAGGTATGACTCTTGAAAATTTGTTAATTGTAGATTTAGGTGTTGTCTCACATTACAATGTCATGTCTATAAGATTAACTTCTCTTGTCAATGACGATGAAGTGCCAGTAGTAGTTGATGGACTTCTAATTCCTCTACATGGTGCTCGGTAAGATAATATATGTTATAATTTATTAACATTCTCATGCAATTGAGTTGTGCGTATATGGATAGTATGAGTTTTATTAATATCACTTGAATAGATTTGTAGGTGGTGTCATTATAATTCTTTCACGCAAAGAGCAAGTCACTCAGTATGAATCATAAAAGATATGCTTGATAGAATGTCGGCAAATGAGGTCAAACATTTTATAATATAATAGTTTTCACTTCAAATCTTCTGATATGTTATTTTTCTATATAAACATGGATCAATTCTTTTATATGCAGCATACATGGCAACCATATGACCGATCCAAGACATTCAAACCTTGCCAGTCTAATGTGCCCTGAGACTTTGGACAATAGTGTGTCCATTAGTCAACTTTGCTATAATTGAGAAGCATCATCTAGAACAAGTCATTCAGCAATTTGGGATGCAACAACATATTTCTCTACCACCAATTGAGAAAGATTCAATATTACATAACATATCACGTAGAGGTCGTCCTGGGCAAGTTTAGTCCATTTATCACATGGATTATATTTCTCAGTAGGCTAACATAAAGAAAATTGTTGTGCATAGACCTTCTATTGTCAGATCAACCAATATGGGTGATGGATACATGTTAAGGTATGATTGAATTACACATCGAATCATAAGACTATCATATGAGAACATACAAACAGGGTACTATTCAGAGAAGCCACGCACTTAGCAAGATGTGGTATGTATATAAGCATGCAACACATTCTCCAATGTATTAAATGATATTTAACATTATGTTGTCTATTTTATTTTTTCCAGATAGATCAAACACATAATCTAATGATTAGTTGTGATTCTATTGCCAATGATGCCAAGGTAATCTCATTTATTCAAATGAGAAACCATCATAATAAATTATTGAGAATGTTCATTAGTTGGCATCTAGATAATGCTTTCCAATCCAAGTCCCTCAACCATAACCACCTTCTCCACAACAAGAAGTCAATGATAATAGACCTACAAGAAGGAGAAAATGCAGTATTAGATCCAACAACATGGCTGATGATGATAGCTTTCATGGGGTCACTGGCAGTGCTTCATTAGCTCTAGATACTCATTCTTTTAGGTTAGGTAGTGATAGTGATGTGGCAGGTCCCTCTTATAGGCATCTTGACTTGTATGCCGAGTGTTACATACCTCAATCACCAGGACCAAATGAGTTAACACCTATACCACCATATATGTCGACTTTTAGTCAGTCAATATCTAGACTAGTGGATACTGATCTTGGTCTAGGATGGGGATCAACTAAGTATGATTATTTAGCACCAGCATATCACTTATTTCATTTCTTGTCAATATCTTCCCAAGTATTAAAGAGTATCATGATCATGCCTCATCAAGCTTGACCAATGCATCGGCATAACAGGATTCTAATTTGAATGATGCTAGTTTTATTCATAATTATCAGCATAAGGCTGGTCCAAGGCATCATCAATCACATGATACTGCACATGATGAAGGGGCGCGACGACCATGAAGACAACGACAACGACAACGACAACCATGAGGTTGTGGCATTAGAAGACATTATTAGGGCTACCTTTTACTTATGTATGCAATTTTTGTTTTAAATTTGACATGTATATACACTTTTTTAAGATCTTTTAACTATGAATATATTTTTTATAATTAAATGAAAAATATTAAATATATTAAATACAAATCTTAAATTCTAAACATTTAAACTCTAAAAAAGAGAAAAACAAAGAAATGTTCAAGATTTGAAAGCACATAAAATAACGCATCAAAAAAAATCTACTAGAATAAAATTACAAAATTTAAGACATAAATATTGGTTCCACATAATAAATAACAAAGAAGACATAGAAAAATTACAAAAAAGGCGCACAAAAATAAGTAATAAATAAGACACAAAAATTACAGAGAAGGCATACAAAAATCACAAAAATCAAGATATTTTGCTTACAACTTTCGAAATGCATGACAAAAAATATAAAAAAGCTAGGGATTCGGTCTTTCAGGGGCTTGTTGTGCATGTTGGACTTCTTGAAGGAAACGTGCATGTTGTCTTGCTCTTGCTTGGGGCCATTCCATTTCATTTTAAATTTGAGTGGTATAGTCTCTACCTACAATACATTACTCTTGATGAGCAAGGTTGTGGACTAGCTCAAAGTTAGAATCATCCCAGTAATCCTCTAACCACAATGGTTCAAATCTCCCTTTATAAGTTGCAATGTAATGTTCCACCTTATAATATTCATTCACAAGGAATGCAAGCTGACCCCAAATGTTTGACATACTTGCATTGCATGTGAGCAAGGAATTCTATATTCAACCCATTTCCCACATGAGCACTCTCGTGTCCAAAGCTTCACAACATGAGTATGATTCCTATGTGTGATATGCCCATTCTAGTAATGATCGAAGCTAATTGTTGAGCATAATCAACCTTTTGCACAAATTGATTAATACAATGGTACTGCCATTTTTTGTAAATGTTAAAAGCATAATCAACCCATAATTGATTATTTTGCTTCATTCTATGAGCATTAGTGATTCGACAAAGAAAATATTTCACACAACAATCAAACATTGTTTGAACAATAGTTGTAACTGGTAGTCGGTGAGCACCTTTTAACACCCCCTTTATACATTTGAACATGTTTGTGGTCAAAATGCCAAAACTCCATCCTCCATCATGAGATAATGTCCAATAGCTCTTGTCTATCCTCTTCAAGTAGGAGTAAGCATGCTCATTAGTACTTTTTATATCCTCCATCTTTTTTTTTAAATTTTTGAATTTGAGTTGTAGCACCAGCTTTCCAACATATGCCCTTCAATTGAACATTCTTAAAATGTTTATTGAAATTTGAACACATATGTGTCAGACAAAATCAATGTACTCCACGAGGGGACGTGACATTAGGTATGCTCTCTACAGCAACAAAAGTACCACGATGACGATCAAAAAGTAAACAATAGCCATCGGCCTCTCTGATAATGCATTTTGCCAACATCTAAAGAAACCATCTCCAAGACATCAAAGTTTCCTTATTTACTATGGCAAAAGCTATAGGCATAATATTCTAATTTGCATCCATGCTATTGCAACAAGAATTTTATGTTTATACTTTGTGTATAAATAAGTTCCATCTACATTGATAAATTTGCGGCAATGTTGGAACCCTTCTATACATGGTCGAAATATTCAAAAGACATATTTCAACATCTTTTGCCCTGATATGTTTGCCTTAAGATAACCCCATTCAACAATTGTTCCTAAATTCCACTTCTAGAGAGCTCCAAAATATTTGGGTAATTTTCTACAGAGCTCTCCTAAGTCCCATAATCTCTCCCTCATATATTTCATGCTATTCCATGCCTTAATATAAGAGATTTCATAACCGTACTTATTTTTTACCATCATTGGCACACTTGCAATCTAATAACCTGGATTAACTCGAATAGCATCCAACAAGTCCAAAGCAATCATATTTCTGCTTAGATTCCAATGATCCATTAAAACTTTATCCACAAGGCATGTATGAGGGCCTCTATACCTGGTAATTCTCCACAGTTCCTTTTTTGCTTTAAATATTCCCTTTATACTCCATGATTAAGAAGTTTGTTCTTTGTTATTATGCCTACACACTACTTTCCATAATTTTGGTGTGCTCTCTAGAATCCGACATTCGCGTCTCACCGCTTGTATGGAATAATCTTTCACAGAAGTGATAAGATGATCTTTACTCTTGAATAAGCACTTATTTACTTGAGTCATAAAACTCAGTTCAGCCACGGGGTTGAAATATCAACAGAATCTACCTGTATAAATATATAATTATCATCTATTGCAAAGAAGAATGGATAAACAAGATAGAGACTTGGTGGCATAGTAGTGGATGTCATTCTTCTCGTCCCATGTGGTTGTTGTTGGGAAGATGTTCCCTCACCATGTGAAGGTAGTAGCTCTTCCATTGTATCAATATCTACCTTATCATCATCACTACCATTAAAATCATTATTATCATTTTCAGCTAATTCTGAATCGCTTAACTCTTTATCACGAAAACTGTCTACCTCTGGCTTAAGTTCACCATCATGCATGGAATGTGTTAGGTAATCTTGCTCTCCTCTAAAAACTTGATGAGAGGTAGAAGGTCCTTCACCAAAATCATGAATTCTAGCATTTGCAAACCCTTGCATAACCATAGGAACATTTATTTCCGATTGAGTTGGGTATTGTTGATCCCATCCATAATCTTGGTAAAAGGTAGAATGACCTTCATGTTGCATCAAAAGGCCTATGTAAGACCCCCCCCTCCAAGAATATTTTGAATACCGGTATGGCATATTACTTCTATCTCAATATATAATTCCACACTATCAAGTTGGCTTTGTGGACCAAACAATATAGATAAACCATTATCATTTTGTATTTCCACAAGTGTGGATATCCCATATTGTTTATCCAAATAGAATTTTATTTGAATTTTCAATTGATAGTTGCTGTTATTAATAGCTATCACTCCATAATTTCATAGCACAAATCAGAATATCGGAATATGTTATTTCATGAGATACTCTAATGGTGTTACATATAGGACAATCATAATCTATTGAGTGAGAATCTCTAATAATTTTTCTGCCAAAATATATTAAAACAACAATGGTACTCGAAGTCGACAAACCTTCCACAAATACACACATAATTTATATTAATTAATCAGTTAAATTAATAACTATCATAAAATTTAATCAAATATTAAGATTCACATTGTTCAATATTTTTACAGCACAAAAATTGATTAATGCTATATATGATAGTGAACAAACATATTATTAGAAAAGTACAAAAAATCAACCCATAAAAATCATACACTAACTGAATATTTGTAGAAAATAAAATTGAATTGTATTGTTTAATTTCTTCTGAATTCTCATTCTACACAAACGTAAAAAAATAAATAAATAATACATTAAACTATTAAATTTTAGCCCAAATACTGAAAATTTAAAATTTTACTTTAATAATATTTATCTAATTGGCACAATCAAACAATTACTACAAGTGGACTTTTTTCTTCTCTCTTTTTTCTTCCTATTTTCTTTCTTTCCACCCTTTTCTCCCTTTCTCTCTACTCCCACTTATAAGGAGTGTTGGCCAAATTTATTCATGTGAAGATTGCAAAATTGCAGCCTTTTTATAAATAAATTGCAGCATTCACCAGTGAAGGCTACAATTTTGGCAACAAAGTCATGTGTTGGCTGTAAAAAATGCAGCTTTCACAAGTGAAGATTGCAATTAGCCAACAAAAATACCTACTATGATCGCAACTTTCAATAGTACCATTTATAAGTTGTGCTTACTAAGCACAACTTTCAATCGTGACCGTTGGGAGTCAATGTCTAGTAGAATTCAGAAGTTGCACTTGGTAAATGCAACTTCTAAATGGTACTATTGAAAGTTGTGGTTAGTAAGAACAACTTACAATAAAATTATAACACACCCATAACCACGATATTTCAATAACTTCTATTTTTTTCTTTTATAATTTTTTTAAAAAAAGCCAACTAAAAGCTTTACCTCCATATATATCGGTATTCAATCAATCATTCTCTGCATTAATGGACATCGATTGTGGCCTAAGATGGGGGTCAACTAGACATAATTATTTAGAACATGCACCAACACGCGACGTATTCCATATATCACCTGTTCAATTCCCAAATATGTTAGGATCATATCTTGATCATGCTTCATTGAGCTCCACCACATCTTCACAATAGAATTTTAATATGAATGTGGATGTTAGTTTTTATGATAATCAAACTGAGTTTGGTGGGAACCAACGATGGCCACATGATACTGCATAAGATGAAAGGGTTCACCAATAACAAAGAAATCGACAACAACACAGTTATAGCACAAGGGGGCATTATTAGAATTGTACTACTTAGTACTAAGACAATTGTATTACTTTAAAAGATATCAATGCTATATGATTATTTACTTTATCTAATGGAATAGTTACCATAATTAGTATTAAACAAAATTAAATTTAAATATGTAACTAAAACAATTGCAATCAATTTGATGTGTCATTAAAATTAGCTAATAAATGAAAAGAGAAAAACATTAGACATAAAGGATAACCTAGTTATTCTCTTCATCAAATATCTCAACAACTGATTGATAAATAGGACCAACACTAAGTGCCCACTGAGCTCTTGCTTCATTTAGTAATCATGATAATGTATAGTTTCTTGATATTTCTTGAAAGTTAAAACAGTATATATGCGTATCATCTTATTATTTTCTTCATATATGCAATTGACAACTATTGTTTCTCTTGTGGCGTACCTTGGGGCATGGTGATGGCTTTCCATTGAGGGCAACAAATACCAAGATCACGACTATCTATTAGAAGCCCATCTTGTTCTTGTACATGGTATCAACATTCATCTTCCATTCTTGCTAAGTATAGGTAGAATATCTTTGATTTGGATCTTATGAGTAGCGATAACTATCATCTAAGAGCCAATTGTGAACCATGGCACAAAAAATATTACTTGGAGTATAATATAATTTCGGTGCTTTGAGTGGCTCCATTTCAATGAACTAATAAAAAATTTTAAAGTAACATATTTATAGATAATTTATTTTTGTAAAAATGTAGCAAATGAAATGTGCAAGATCAACAATGACTATACTTTGATTTGCTTCAATTGATATTATTTACAAGGCACATGAACTATACAAGATCAATAATGACTACACCTTTTGTTAAACTGGAATGCTTGTAGTGCCAAAATCTTGCCCAAAGTGAAGTGTCAATGCATAATTATATAATGTCATGCTTACCAAGAACTGTACATGATTGACAATGACTACATTCAACATTTCTTTCAACTAATATTATTAATACAACACATGAAGTGTCATTCCCATAATGCTAAAATGATACTTGAAATGTCAAAAACTTGGTTAGAATCAGTCAGGTAAAATACCATTGCATATTATATATTGTTACGCTGATCAAAAAGTGTGCAAGGTTGACAATGATTACATTTTGCATTTATTTCGATTGATATTATTATTTAGTTATGTGAAATGCCAATGCATGATTAAATAATGTCACACTAATCAAGAAGTATTTCAAATCGATAATGACTATACTCTGCACATATTTCAACTAATATTATTATTAAGGCACTTGAAATGTCATACCTTTAATACTAAAGAGATGCTTGCAATTTTAATTGTTATTATTACTATGGGATGTGAAATTGTCACACTGTCACAGTGTTTTAACCTCCTTAGTCCTATTTACCTATCCCACTTACAAATACATAACCTAACAATCACATAATTAACTCTTAATTTTTTTTATCTTCTATATTTCAACTCAAATGGGAGAAGATTCCTTTCTTGAGCGTGGATACACATAGTTATTGAGAGAAAAATATGATGACTATCAATTATTTTGGGATGATTATCCAATATAATATTATTGTGGATTTTGAAGGGTATGGACATATAGAATGAACAAATTAGAAGAGTTGGTAAATGATTTTAAGGTGTGTGAATTCCACAATATCAATCATTTTCAATGCCAAGGAATGGACAAGAAAATTATACAAAAGCTATTTCAAGAATAAGAAAAGAAAACAACATATTACTTATGCGTCGTTGCAAATATTACATGCTCCAACTAGCAGAAGAACTTACTTTTGCATGAGGTTGAAGACTCGCACATCTTGAAATTCATAACGTACTTAATCATCTTGACTATAAGTCTAATTATTCTATGTCTAGTGAAGATGATTTTATCTCTCTATCAAATTTGATGATTGATAATTCTAAAATTCAAATTTGTGTTTCAACTCTCTTTAGAGATTGGAAATCTTGGTTCATAATGCTAGATATATTTAATTTTTATGCGCATAATATAGAACACTCACAACTTAAATAAATAAATGATATATACCAAATATGTGTCGATGAACACATACTTTTCTCTTCTTCACGATTAATTTATAAAAAATATATAAATCAATATGCTCTAAATCCTAAAACTAAAATCTTAAAACGAAGTCCTAAAATTCCAAATGTACTTCTTTACAAAAGAAAGAAAACAAAACACAATTATAATCAAAAGGCACAAAAATTCAAATTCATTTACCCATTGATAATTTTAAAATTCAAATTTACAATTCAACTATCTTTTAAGAGAATGAAAATATTGGTTTACAATGCTAGATATATTTAATTTTTATGAAAGTAATATGTAACACTCACAACTTAACTTGATACGAAATAATCCACTAAATATATATCAATAAATACATATTTTTCTCTTCTTCACGATTAAATTTATAAAAAAATACAAATCAATACTCTAAATCCTAAAACTAAAACTCTAAAACTATGTCCTAAAATCTAAACGTGCTTGTTTACAAAAATATGATTACCACCAAAAGGCACGCCTCTTGGAAGAATTAGTGACACCTAATATTATTCTTAAAAAAATATTAGTGAAGAGGAGTGGCTACCTCTTTATTTATTTTAAAAAATAAAAAGAAAAGAAAAAGAACAGTTGAAAAAAAATGAACGCCTATTCATTACATTAAAAAAAATTAAAAAAAAAACTAAAAATTTAAAAAAAAAATTAAAAAAGAAAAAAGAAAAGAAAAACTGGAAACACTAGTCAAGCCACTTTATGTTTTAAAAAAGAAAAAAGAAAATACATACGTCAGGCGTTGCTACAGTCCGCTTTTACCACCGATTTATAAAACATTTGAATACGCGGTATTTTTAAAATTCATCATTCATATTACAATATTTATAGAAAAAGTCCTACTTTTGCTTTTTCAACTGCTTCAACTTTTTAACCTCCTTTTTTTTGCATATTATTGAAAATTTTACCAGATACTTTAATAAAAACTTCACAACTCAGTGTTAAGTAAAAATCAAGTATGCTCACTAATACACCATGGACCAACATTTTTTTAGAAGAGAATACATCTGATTTTCCTGAAATCATCTTTCCATAAAATCTGGATGCAGAAGCTAATATACAAAGGTAGACAAAAACAAAGATCAGTTGACATTAGGAATCTTTTCTACAAGGAAAAAAGAAGCCCTCTTTTTTATTTAGCTTGTATGATACAAGTTCGCGCAGTTTATTATTATAGAGTTGAATCTACCACAATCTAGCTATACACAAGTGAAAAAAGTTTAGACAAGCGAATATAATATATTGAGAAATTATTCATCTTTATGCAGTCCTTTACACACACTTTGTACTGAGAATCACCTAGTTAAAAGATGCTTGCTCCCAGATAGATGGACTGGTTGAATCGCAGTTTGTTCATACATCTGCAGGAAGAGAAATTCATTGCCACAAGAAGAAGTTGTATAATGCAAAATTTACATACACTTATTACATAGGCATTACAGCATCCAATATGGGGCCACGTTAGGTTTTAAGAACTTAAGCTGAGTTAAAATATAAGGAAAAAACCATCCAAACACGCATAAAAACACATAATCAAGTTGCTCTTTGGAGTCCTCACCTTGCCAAAAAAGAAAAAGAAAGGCACTAAAAAGGAGTTGGATCAACATTCTTTGGCCAAACAATCAAGAATATATCTATAACAAATTAGTTGGAATACACAACTCCTCAAAACATATATTCACTAGCTTAATTGTCATAGCCAGCGGAATTGACAAAAGGGGTTACATTTAAGACAGGAAACAGCGACAACCAGTATGTTTTCGGTTGTAAATAATTTTCGTCAGTTTTGTTTGTACTTTTTGCTTGACCTAAGGAACCAAATATCACCATGCACTCGTACCTATTTCTTGGCATACGAGGTCCCAGAGGCTTGGGACAAGAACTAAGGATTTTATCTCAACGGATTGAACCTTTGAATATCAGAATGGCTTGTGCCCAAATCCTTTCAATCACTTCTCAATATGAGGGCTTTTGATACAAGGATTGTAAAATAAAAAAAGAATTTTAAAAATATTGCATATTGAAAAGCATTGCAAACTAATGGTAAGGTATTACATTTCTACTTTCTTTTCTTTTCTGTTTTTTTAAATATATATCACATAATGCCTCTAGTTTTTCGTTTCTTTTTTTAAATATAATGAAGAGGCGTGGCTATTTCCTCTAGTCACCCATCTTCATTGATTTTCTTTTTTTTTCTAAAAAAACAAATTGTAATCAGTGTGCCTTGTCTTAAATGAAAGTTAAAACAATAAAAATAAAAATGTCAAAACTAATCATTCCATTTCATTGGGAAGGAAATTCTGCCCCCAGGAGAGAAACTGTTGGTTGTTGGCGAACATGCATGCAATATATTTGTGAGTGTTACATGTAAGAGAAAAGAATGGAGAGAAGGATGAAGATTGTGAGAAAAATTAGTGAGTGCAAGAAGAAAGAATTTAGAGAAAAAAGACCAGAGGAGAAGAGAAAAAAAAGGGAAAAAATTAATTAAGTTAAAAAAATAAATAATTTAAAATTTTGAAGAACAAAAATTAAACTTTACATTATTCCAAAATATTTTTATCTTATTTGAAATATTGTTTTTTTTTTTCCTTTCTATTTCTAGTTTTTAACTTAATTACCTTTTTTCCCTATTTTTTTTTTCTCCTCTTCTTTTTTCCCTCTCAAATCTTTCTTCTTGCAATCACTCTTCTTCCTCACAATACTTCTATTTCTCTCAATTCCTTTTTTCTTATATGTAAGTGTTGGGAATACCCAACACTCACATAAAGGTGTCGGCCAACGGCCAACACTTACACTTTTTCTTTCCTGAGAGAAATCTCAGGAAGGAAAAGAGTTGATTTATTGGAAAGAAAAATTTTCCTTCCCAATGAAATGTAAAATGACTAGTCTTACACTTTTTCTTTCTTTTCACTTTCATTTAAGAGGTGCACCCTCTTACAATTTTTGATTTTAAAAGGAAAAAAAAAAGAAAATCAATGAAGAGGCGCAGCTAGTATATTTTTATTTAAAAAAAAAAAGGAAAAACTAGAGGCGGGGATTATGTGATAATAAATAAAGAAAGAAAGAAAGAAAATAGAATGTAAGGCATGGTTACAAGCCAGGCCTTGCAATAAATTTGCAAAGCTTTTCGATATGCGGTATTTTTAAAATTCTTCATTCATTTTACAATTTTTATGTAAAAAGCCTCCAATATGAAAATAATTGAAGAAGATTATAGCCGTACAGCACGCCATGGTGCAGATTGTAATTGAAACTCCCATGATTCAACAAAGTAAAATACGAATTGAACATTACATCACAAACTTATATACAACTATATTCGCAGCGTCTTTCTGTATCTAATGGAAACCTTCCACACCCGTGGAATTGGAAATTATTGCTAGTGATAGACTACCAACTAGAGCCCATTGCCTTCCCCTTATTGTTTTAAATTTAGGAATCAAGTGACTTCCTATTTAGGCATGGAACTATAGCTTCTTACTGTTACAAATTTATACGGATGTGTGCTTGGTGGGGACGGTTTGGCTGGTCCACTCGGTGAGGTTGAAGTGGGGGTATAAAGCTTAGGATGTGTTTGAGCTACAATCCTTGAGGTCTGTCCTGATTACAAGATCTTTATTATTTTGTAAATTATAAATAACCTCTAACATCTTGCACCATCCAACGATGAAGTCCTATGCCGAGAGTTGCTGTTAGGATTTCTCGGATGTGCAATTAAAAAAATACATAAACCTTCAAAATTACCCTTGAAAGCAATTTGTAATGTTTAAGTTGTTCAAGGTAGTATTTGTAACATATTTAAATTTTAAGGAGTTAATTGTAATATTATTATAATAATGAAACATGAAAGTTTATTATATAAGCTTTCTATAGCAAATATGGTATTTTTTACTTTGTTTTTGATAAGCTAAATTTTCCAAATGTTGGGAAAGTACGAATTATGCACCAAAATCATTACATTTCCTTGGCATTATGTGTTATACGTCATGCAATAATAACTAACCAAAGCAATGAAGTCATGCAATCTGATTATATGCTATTTTTCCTTTGCATTCTACTTCTTTGGTTGCTCGGTTACTTGGCTCCCTTTTATTGTAATACATAAAGCAAGCGCATCAATAGCAAGTACAACATTAACATGTTGCTTTTTCATCTTCATACTAGTTTTAACAACAAATTTTGCAGGAGTTTATTAATAGGTGTTTCATAAACAAGTTTGGCAGACTCGCCAACTTTTTGCTTGTTATTTCAACCGTAACAGCAGTTTCCTTTGAAACTAGTGCATGAATTTTCTATTTGTAATGTATACTAGTTACTAATATTAAGGAATTATTTATAATTTAGGGGAAAACAAGGATCTATAGGTAATTAAGCCTAATCTTAGGGGGTATAGCCATAATCCACTCTTTTTGATTTCTTTTTCCCCAATTTTGGCGTTAAGGGCATTTCAATTTTTTCATATATTCTGGCTGTATTACATATGTGTTTTCCAATACAAAACAAAGAGAATTTTTTTGTAATTACACCAAATCCGAAGGGGGCAATCATAATTCACCCTAATATTTATTCCTTCAAACAAACCTAAAAGACACAGCATTTATGGAGATGTGTGCTTAGGGTGGCAATGCGGCAAGTTTGGTGCATCCTTGTCAAGTTAAGGTAGGAATATAGCATTTATTTCATTACCTTAACTCAACTAATGCAAACCTAAAAAAGGGGTCAACCCCAACTAAAATCAGGTCAGGGGCTGGGTTGACTTGTTTTTTTCCAAATCGACCTACTAACCAAAATCCATTTGACCATACCCGCCCAACCTATTAAACTTACTCTCTTGATTATTTCTTTAAGAAATAAGGAGATCCTGAATCAATTGGTTCCAGCACTTAGCATTTACCAACATGAGAAATGAATGAGAAAGACATTAGCAACTAGCGTTTACCACCAATCTAACAATGGACATCAAAAGAATAAAAAATTGTCATTAGTAAATAATTAGGTAGCAAATTTTCCCAGAGTATTTAGAACAAGCAATCTCCTACCTTATGGGATGAACTTTAGAAATTCTTTTCTCTGCATTTCACCGCCAAGATTTCAAACAAAAAATAGAGCCCTCTTAAAGTTAGATTATATTTGTGATTGAAATTAACTGATGAGTTATCATTATAAAGTAATACATAGAATTTGAATGGATGTTTTCAATCTGAAATCTGTAAGACATCACCTGGCCTCTAAAAAACTGCCATATTTTAACTTCAGCAAAGCATTTTGGTGAAAATTTTGTTTTGTCTCATGGTTCTGCTGTATAGTTGATTTTCCAAATAATCAAGTTGCTGAGTAATTGATTTTTTTTAATCAAATTCTTGCTACTTAACCAAACACCTCACTAGATTAAGGGGTTGCTAAATCAATTCATTTAGATTTATTCAGAAACACAATACAAAGCAAAAGGCCTAAGACCATAGTTTAGCTTTTAGTGACATCATTACCCCATGGTTCACGTCCAATCACTATACAAGAATATGTTCCTTAGAAGGTAGCGTCACATACTTTGTGAGTTTTGCAAAAGGAGCTTTGACTTGTTAAGATGACCTATGGTAGAAAATAGCACTATTGATCATGAATTTCATGACTAATGTATTAAATAATGGTAGTTACTGATATTCTTAGCTCAACTTTCTGTTACATGGTCCTTTACGTAGCGATCTGGATGAGATTGAAAAAGTGGTATTAGGAGACAGTCAGCTCTGTCTTCATTTGCCAGTCTATCAAAATAATGCCCAAAGTTCTCACACACAAGAACATATCTAAAACATTAAAAACAAACATAAAATCTGCATACTTACAGTGCTCAATCAAAGTCAAGCAATCAATACCTCATCCCATCTGCCACTGCATCGACACAAGAACCAAAAAGAATCAACTTGGTGCATTATCATGAGAATACTCTTTTCATTTTTAAAGTGCATGCCATTGAAAATTTGAACCCCATATACTCAGGAGACTACTGAGTAAGATGAAAATAAAGTTTCAAGAACTCGAACAATTAAATTGAGAAAACAAAATAAACAGAGAGAAAATTAAGACAGAAGAAAACATTCTGTCACAATAAAGTAGTTCATAATACCCTGAATGTACAAGACCATCATGAGATGCAAAAACATACATTTAAGAACATAATACCTTAAGAACTGGTTCTCCTTTGTTGGTGTTAGCATTCTGCTTTGCTGCAGCTGCAAGCTGTGCTTTTGCAGCTCTTCCTGCTGCAGATTGTTCAAATTGCTCTTGCCTACAATCATGGTGTAATGTGCATGTTATGCGAATTTCTGGGGAGACAATACAATAACATAAGACTTCAAATGAACTAATTGTCGGAATAGCAGCATGAGAACTTCAAGTATATGAACAAAAGCTTCTTGGACAGCTGGTTACATGCATAAAAATTTTATAATAAAGAAGCCCAGACTGCCCGGTAACAAATATTATTTCTAAATGCGCTCATCTCTGGTGTCTTCCTTTAAATGTACCAGACTGCATTACATGATAAGAAAGACCAGATCAGCATGTCATCCAATAGTCATGGTAGTTTGAATAAAGAAGCTCAGAGCCAATGAAAATGGTATAAGAATACAAGACGGCCAGGTTTTCCACTTCTTTAAGTTTGCAACCTGAGAAAACATGAATCTAGAAATTCAAATATTACTCTTCCTACCTTCAAAAAATGATACCCACAATGCATAAAAGGGGCTCTCTAAAGGTCTTCCATTTTCCGTTTGTTTAAATTCTAATTCAGCAGCCTTTACACCCATTGAAGTCAAAGAGCCCACAATCCACTAGGAAAGTATGTAAGAAGTAATGAAAGAGGACTTCCTAGCCCTTCTAGTACAAATATAGTAGCTCACATAAGTCATCTTTCTTACTATTCCTCCCTCCAATAAGCCAAGCTTGAAGCCAACAATCTTCCTTTACAAGCTTTCTCACATTTGAGAATCTGAACATCCATTTCCCAAGTAGAGCTCAGTGATTACTCTCTCCCCCAATCAATGCCAGCCTCTCCTTCAAATGAGCTATATGCTTTATTATCACACTAGACGGATTTGAGCTTTAAAGTCGGTATCTGATCTTTCATAAAAGTCTTGTCTGTCTCTGAATATGAGCCATTGACAAGGGTATTCTCAATATTCATAGACAATAATTACAAATACAAGTCAGAGTAGATTTGATGAGAGCAAGTCTGACCCCCTTAGCATGAGCAAGGACTTTTCCAACTAGCCAACTGAAATGTCACATCATGTGAAAATTCCATCTATAGCCCCCCAGGCCCAGTTTTTTTGGTTCTTGGACATAAAACTTCCATCACATGGCCAAATACTTAAAATTTCTTTTCTTCAGAGGGTACTAGCCTACAGCAAAACCATTCAACATCACTGAAAACATACTATGAAAATGCAAAATCTCCTCATTGTCCTTAACTGATGCCCATTCCTGCTCAAATGATTAAGAGATCTCCAAACAATATGATCCCAAACTTCTTCAACTATCCATTTTACACAAAAGACTTCTATTTCCATCTGAAAATAAGAACATTTCATTCTGCTATTGACGCGGCATCAGAAATTACTGTTCAAATTTTGTAATAAACATAATAAACCATTTAAAATCTTTCAGCCAAAAGCATAATATATATGCCATAATTAACCCCCTAAACTTATAGCTTTATAGTAAACTTACAGCTTATAGTTCATATCTTCATCCCTGTTTCTTGGCAAAAGAAACAAAAATGTAGCCTTGAAATGCCATCCGAGCACCTAAAGCACCCAGGCCAGAAAGGCTATAATACCATCAACACCTGAAAGTTGTCTCCTTTACCCCAGGGGCCAGGATCATAAATTCCTCGAATTTTCCTTGCAAGATGAAGTTAAGTGCCAATCTAGTTCCTTGGAATGGCAAACACTAAACAGAATTTTCTCTACTAAGTCACCCTAGTCAGTTTATTAATGCAAGGTAATTTGAATCTACTCTTTGATAAATTGATTTTAGGTGCAGATCTCTAAATCTTTCGAGCTAAGGTGAACATGCATGCCATCTTAATTAGTGTGCATGTAAGCCTACTCCGTGGTCTTGATCTTGGACAAAGGGCTTAAACTCTTTCAAGTTTGATGTTAATGCATGTTATTTGAATCATAAAACTTTTTCAATTCACAGATTTATGTCACTCATGGCATAAATTTAAAATAACATCCACAAATGGCATGCACTAAATGGAAATCAAAGCCAACATTTTCCTGACTGGGAGGAATGATTATCCTTTTATCATAAAGAGAATCCAGTGAATCTTATGAGTAAAACCTGTTCATACAAAATTTGCAAGAAAAACAAGACAGAAAGTTCATAAAATGTTTCACAAGTTGGTTACTAGGTAAAATAACAAGGAAACAAAGGCAAGGAATTAAGGAGGAAAACTCAAAATGCTTTTTCGTGGAAACACTGTTTTCTCCAGAAGATGAGGACTAGAAATGCATGAAGGAACATATTTATTTGAATTTGAGTCCGCAACTTTCTGCTCTACATCTCATATGATGAGCCGACACTTGAATGTCCTCCTCTCAAAGTCCAATATTCAAACTACAACATAATTCCTCAGGAGAATTCCGGTCAAATGCTTCTAAGGTTTTAGAATATTCTATCAGGGCAATGCGAAAAGTAGTCATACAATACACAGTTCAATCAACAGAAAGGTAGAAACCAGTTAGAAGAGTCCTGCAACATGCTTCAATTCGTGATCTTACCTGAGCCTTTTCTTCTCCCCTTTTCCTAGCACCTCGAGAATAGCTAAACCAGTTCATTCTAATGAAGATACACATGAAACTTGTACCAGGGCTGGATGAATATTATTACGAGAAAGATACGAAATTTTATAAATCAGGACAAATATTCCCCACCGAAAAAAGGAACATTCTTGATTACGACACAAAATTCCCACACTTTGTTTATCCATCATCAGCTACGATTCAAGAAGAACGTAAATTATTCTTTGCAAGACAAATCTCAAAAAATCAACATTGACCCAAACACAAGGAAAACAAAAGCATAATGAAAATCAAAACATATACACAATAATTTAAAAAAAAAAAAAAAAAAGTTGATACCTTTTCTGTGCAGCTTCGGCGGCTTTTGCACGGGCTTCTTGAGAGGCCAAACGCTCCTCATCTCGTCTCCGCTGCTTGCTTCCCCCATCAAAGCAAGCAAAGCAACCCATCTTCAATTCTGCCCCCTTTTCTTTTTTATAAATTTATTTGCCTTCTTCTTGCGCCGCTTTTGACTTTTATGTTGTCACAACGCTTAAGATTTGCAGAGAGGAAAGGTACAGTGCGTAGATTCTGTACAAAGAAGTATCATCTCGTCGTCGAATTCGAAGGGTTTTCCTCATTCTTTTCTCTTTATGAATACAACCTCACGAAGGGTAAAATCGTAAAAGTAGTTTTAATCTAATATTTTTCTACTCTGCAAATCATTTGAGATTAATATTTTTTCTTTGTTGAAAAATTATATATAAACAATTAATATCCACATAGAATCAGAACTGATGGCTCGACATTATCTTTTGATCAATGAAAGTTTTATGACTATTATATTGGATCGAAACTCACCTACAAGTTTTTGAACGGACTTGAACCCCATGTTCTTGACTCAAAACATTTTTCCAAGCATAAACTCTACATCCTTTAACTACTACAAAAAAAATTGTATTTAATGGCATTGAAAATGTCATTTAAATAGTATTATAGTAACCATTTTATATTTAATGGTATTTTTTAAAAGTGCCACTTATAGTGGTCTAGTCGAATGTATAAATGTTATTAATTTAGTTTTATTATGATATTAATAAAATGCAAAATATATATATATATATATATATATTAGATGATGCATTAAAATGTTAGTAAAAACGCATTAAATAATATTTCAAAGTGTCATTAAAAATACTTTTAAATGATATGCTAATATGGCATTAAAAAAGCAAGTAATAACTTGTTAAAATGCCACCAAAATTCATTTAAATGACAAAATAATATGCCACAAAAAGCACAAATAAATGACATGTTAAAATGTCACAAAAATTATTTTAAATATCATGCTAACTTGCCACAGAAACTTCATATAATAGTCTTAAAATACCACAAAAGATTCGTTTAGATGACATATTAAATTGTCATAAAAAATTATTAACTAACATGCTAAAGTAAATGCTACAAAAGATTATTTTGAATGTTATGTTAATCTACATCCAGTATTCCATATATAAGATTCCAACATGCCACAATTGTTTTTTATAAGACTCGAGCCTAAAATCATCTATTTGCAAATGTCTGAGTTTATCATCAAGCTACCTACCAAATGTTCAATTTTTGCAGTCAAAAATATTAATTTATTTTTATATTTTGAAAGTCTATTTTTTGATTTATTAATATATACTCAAACTTATTATATTAAATATCACATTTGAAAAGGTGTGAGAGATTAAATTTAGAGATAAAGAATATTTAATAAAAACATAATGTATAGAGAGAGAAAAATGCGCAAACACTTAAATTTTAATATTTTTTTAAAAATACGGTTAATTTAGTTGATAAATTAAAAGTATATCAAGTAGTTAATTTAATCAATACATTATGGTAAGATATAAATTTATAAATTTCACAATTACTAAAATATCTATACTTTATCTAATTATGAAATATTTATTTCATGTTAAGCCATAACTAAATTGTGCGAGGTATTCTTTTTTAAAAAAGGTATTGATACTAGTTAAAATCCTTTAACATATAGTTATTTGAGTTTTTTTTTTAAGAAATTATATTTATTTAATATTTATTAATCAATTGCCATTAAGTTTATATTTGTAACAACAAATTTTCTTATCTGCAAAAATTAAAATTACAAAACAAGAAAATTGTACAAATAAAATCAAAATCAATCAATCAATCAATTAATCAACTGTGGATTCTATCTCTAATCCAATCCTCTAATTCTTCCCTTCCAAATATAATCTTAAATTTAATGAGTTTGGCAAAAAATGCCTTAAACACTGTAGATCTCCCTTAAATTTGACTTAAATAAAAAAAATAACACCAACTCGAGGGTTTCGCCTGTTATTCTCAAATCAAACGTCAGAAATATATGAGTTCCGCGAAAAATGCCTTAAACATTGTGGACTCCTTGAATAAAAATAATGCTAATTTGAGAGTTTTGCACCTTGATCTTGAATCATATACCAAAAATATATGAGTTCAATGAAGAATGCCTTGAATGTCATGGATCTTTTTGAATAAAAATAGCACCAACTCGAGAGCTTCGCACCTAGATCTCGAATCAAACGTAAAAAATATATGAGTTCTATGAAGAACACCTTGAACATCGTAGATCTTCTTAAATTTGGTTAAGAGAATTGCTGGACTCCTTCCAAGTTTCTCTCATTTGTTGAAATTTTTGTGTTTTTTAAATGTGCTGGAATCAACCTTTTATATAGATGCTTGAAGAAAAACTTATAGATTGACTTAAATACTTCAAAGTTTATCTTTTTGATAAAATAATATCAAATATCAAGAGATAATTTGGGATATATTTAATTTGATAATATCAAACACTAAAAGATGATATCAATATCAAATATCTTTGATTCTATTGGTCTGTAGATGCAGACACTTCATCTTTGACACGTGTCAATACTTGATTTGAATATAAAATAAATACTAAATTATTAATTAAAATTAACTATTTATCTTTTGGAATTAAAGTTAATATATCTCAAAATTTAAATAGAAAATTTTAAATTAATATTTAATATATTATTTTATATGTGTTAGTTCTCAATTGATCAAAAATTTAATATATTTACAAATGTCCCCACTTCAAGGCTTGACGAAAGAATACAAATTAATCCCAAAAGATATGAGGCTTGAACCATATGATTCCCATGATATATACGCACATTTGTAATATTAATATACATATACATAAAACACGGCCATGAGTCCAGCAAGCCATCTCACCCCTTTTTTTTTCAAATAAAAAAAAATCTCAAAACACCATTCCTAATTCCACAAACCACCTCAAGTTTCGTCTGATTCAATTTGAACTAAGCTAAACAACATGCATGCGATTTTAGCAAAGAAACCCGTCAGCAACGTAATTTTCTAGAATGGATGGAATCTTTGTATGTGGCCCACGAAGGCAACTTTCATTCCTTCTATTTCGAGCTTCCAGTGAGTCTCATACATCATAACACTTTCGTCCAGTTTTCTCTTCCTGCTAGACTCCTTCTCAAACACTTATTTCATTGTTATCATGATAAATGAATGGATTTGAGATAAGTTTGAGCCTATTCTATTAACATCAGATGGAATTGAGATATAAACAGATTAAGAATTTGAGTCCTACTCAAACTATTCGACTTTAATGAATGCCTATAAAAAGGATTTGATTGAGGGGTCAAAAGCACACAAGCACCACAAGCACCTTAAGAATTTACTCTACTGATTGTTGAGAATTTGCTCTCAATTGTTGGGTATTTGCTCTTCATTGTTAGGTGTAAAACTTTTATTTTCTCTCATTCATTCAATACTTTATTCATGCACACTTCATGTTTGATAGAATGCCCCTTTGAACATACACCATTATTTTCGCATTCTTATGAACTTGATTCTCCATTAATTCACATAAGCATTAAACATAATGATTCTTCACATCAATCTTCTTTAAATCACATCCCCCCTTTTTTTTTCTTTTCTTTCTCAACAACTTGATAAACTTTTCTCGTGTCCTTGTAGATTGTACCATGGTTTACTTTAAGAATGTTTCAACCAGTGTTGGAGTACAACACTTAATTATCCTTGATGAAGAGAATCAACCTATGGAGAAAGACACACTTTTGGCTACTTATAATCCACTTATTGGTAGATACACAATAAAGTGGCCACGATTGACCAATTCACTTCACATTGAGGAGTGGTCCCGAGAGATCAAAACTTCCAAGATGTGGGCTCTAAGGGCAACTCATCATTATCCTTCAAACAAATTAATTCGCCATCAAAAATCAAACGAATCAATTCTTTTGCCAACATTAGGTCACAACATCATTAAGGGAAAAGCCAAGTGGGGAGAAACCCTTCAATTTAATGGTGAATTCCATTATATCAAAGGATACTGGGAGTGGACTGAAGATATCCTTAGCTGATGCAAGCACAAGTTGATTGTCGTGCAAGTATATGATCCAGTGTATGCTTTATTATTCACATATGATCAAAATCTTGAGATTATCAAAGCATTTTGTGAGGTATGGTGTTCACTCACAAATACTCTTTTTTCTTCCTTTGGAGAATTATTCAAATCGCTTTGGGATTCGCACAACCTTGCAGGCCTCCCTATGATGGAAATTTTTTATAATGAAGTGATTTCTTATGTCAAGGAGCTTACTAGAGTTGACGAAACAAGAAGTAAATTTATTTCTAATTCTTGCAAATGCTTATTTCAAGCTTATCATTTACTTCAAAGGGATGCCCATAGAGGTCAACTTTCTCAAGTTACTATGGAGAAATGGGTGAAATATTGGTCTTGGAAAATTATAAAATACCATCAACCACCACCACGCAAAGAGAAGAAAACAGTTTAGCCCAAATCAACTTATAATCCTCTTCGTGATTTTAACGTTCATAGAGAATGGTCTACCCTAGATAAGGCATTATTTTTAAAACTTGGGATTCCTGGGACCTTGAGAGAAGAAACCTATTTGGCGGTATTTTTGGGTTGTTAGCTTTGCTCATTTGTTCTTCCTACCAATGATGTCAATTCAATCTCAACACTTTCAAGATAGCATGCATCATGGCTACCGGTAGAAAGATTAGTCTTGCTATTCCAGTTTTAGCCAACATCTACAATGGTTTGAATAAAATTTCAAGTTTCCTGAGGCCGAGTCGTGTCCACTCTTCTTTTCCCATCTACTTTATCTATCCTTGATTGGCACATTACTTCAAAACACATTATCAAGTTTGACAAAGAATATGTGGCCCAAAAATGGTGATTTATTTTGGTAAAGGAGGCGCAAAATATTATGATCCAAAAGAGGCATGTAGGAGAATTCACAAAGGGGATTTTTTTTCCTGAACTTGTACCATGATTGCCAAATACAAAGGGCTTCCATATATTAATGATGGCAAAGGTAAAGAATTGGAGCAAAAATACTTGATTGCTATTCACTCTAATTATCTCCCTTTGCAGCAAGGTGACTACTTTATTATTAAACCTTATAGTTCTCATCATTTCAGTCGTCAATTTGGATATTATCAAGAAGTTCCTGGGATTCTTGCTCATGATATTCGCACAGCCGATTTAGATGAAGGACTTCGCTATTGGTGCTTATGCACTTTGCATAATCTATGTCTACAGCATGGCTTCCTTGTGTGCCCCTAAATGCAAAAAAATTATCTTTGGATGCTTACAAGAAATGGAGGACTAAAATTCATGGAGAATACTTTGATGAAAATATTACACAATTGATCAATTTGAAGTCAATCAAAATTTTCCTTAAGGACAAGGATCATAATAGAGGGGATAGACCCCCTGCTCCAACTATTCAAAATCCTTCCAACTTAGAAGATATTGAACCTCCAAAAGAAAAGAGAAGGAATCCTTATCCTTTAGAAATAAGCAACAATAATAATGCATATCATCATTGGAAAAGGCTTAAAAAGAGTCTCAAATCTCCAAAGCCAATTGATTCTTTGCCAACAAAGAACTTTGCGAAAGAGGTTATTTTCTTTTCTCCATCTTCTTGTTCTTTTTTCTTTAAATAAACCCCGTTTTGGTTGTTTGCTCACTCAAATCATGCAACATTTCAGCTAGAAAATGAAATTCTTAATGTTGATGAAGATGAGACATCCCAAGGTAGCCGAGGATCAATCATGGGACCTAACTTATTAACCATGAACACTCAAATTGACACAATCATGCAAAATGAGGCACTCCATAACATGAAAGCTAAATAACCATCTCCTTGTGCTCCAATTTCAGTATTTGAAGATGAGAAATTTGTACTTAATCATCAAAAAGGGTATCTTCAAATGTTGTGGGATGGCCTTCACAAGAGAATAGAAAATACTCCACTTGATTCAATCTCATCTATTACGGATAGTGTTCAATTTGTGCTTGAATTAATGAGGGGCTTTAACAAATTTGACATCTCCAATGTGGAAGAATTGTTGCAAGTACTTTTTGACAAGATTGCTACTTATGATGAGGTAAAGTTAGCATCTTTCGAGAAATCATCTAATGAAACTCTTGCACAACAACTAGATGAGGCCAAAAGTCGTCTCCATAATACTCAAACTAGAGAAAGCAAAGAAATAAACCAAATTCAATCCACCTAAGAAGAGTTGGAATGTATTGGGAAGGAGCTTGGAAAATTGAAGGAACACAAGAAGAACTTGACCTCATCATTGAAACACTAACAACAACTTCTTCAAAGTGCTCAAGCTGAAATTCATGAGATTGAAGAGGAAATTGCTGCTATCAAGAATACTCCTCCATCGTGTAATAAAGTGGTTGAGAATTTGCAAACTTCGATGCTACACTTGGAGGCTGTCAAGGAAGTATTGAAAAACTTGAGTCCTTTCATTTGAAATTTATTTAGAATTTTTTTGCTCTTTTTTTTTAAATAAACCATGCTACGTTTATTATTTTTTGAAATTACATAATATAAGATATCTTTCTTTTTTATCTTGCAATCTTTTAATTTCTTTTTTCTTTTGGACCAAACAAAAATTACTACTCTCTTTTTTTTTTAGCTCAAATTAATTAACTCAAACAACTAAACTATATATATATATATATATATTTAACTAAAAAAACTCAAACTTAATAAAAACAACTAATTTTGTTTTTAAAAAAAAACTCTAACTCAATAAAAAAAACAACTAAACAACTTCTTTCTTTTTTGAACTCAACAAACTAATTAACTCAAACTAATAAAAACAATTAAACTATTTTTATTTTTATTTTTTTATTATTTTTTTAAAACTTAAAAAAGATTCTTAACTCAATAAAAAAAAGAGCTAAATGACCCTCTCTTTTTTTAAACTCAATAAATTAATTAACTTAAACTAAAAAAATAATTGAACTATTTTTATTTTTATTTTTTTAACTTAAAAAAAAAGACTCTAACTCAATAAAAAAACAACAACTGAACGATCCTTTTTTTTTAACTCAACAAATTAATTAAATTAAACTAATAAAAACAACTAAACTTTTTTTATTTTTTAACTTAAACAAGACTCTAACTCAATACAAAAAACAACTAAACAATCCTTTTTTTTTAACTCAACAAACTAATTAACTTAAACTAATAAAAAATAACTAAAGTATTTTTATTTTTATTTTATTTTTTTAACTTAAAAAAAATTCTAACTTAATAAAAGCAACTAACATTTTTCTTTTCTTTTTTTTTTTGAATAAAGAAAAAATATAATTTAAATAAACTCATGACTGAACTTAGAGAATATCTAAGTTGCCTACATACCCAATAAAGGGATCAAGTTGTAACATAATTCAAAGAAAGCAACATTTTGGAGGGGGGCGCCGTTCACAGTTTATACTCATGCAAGCCAAGAGTATCCATTGCCTAACCTAACCACCTTAAACTAGGTGGGGGTATTTGATATTTTAACCACATAAAATACCTTTAGTGGAGTAAGTTAGCAGTTTATCCACATGCACTACCTTTGATGGGTACCATTCACAGTTTATACTCATGCAGGTCATGAGTAATATGCATTTTAGGCTTGTGCGTCAAAGAGCAACATGCAGTTTAGGCTTGTGCTTCAAGGAGCTATCTCCCAACTTTATGCATAGTAGCGCTTTAAGAACTTCCCATTTATAGGGCCAATTCTTAATCCATCTTCAGCAACCAACTTATATACACCATATGTATAAACTTATTTGATAACATAAGGGCCATCACATTTTGATGTGAACTTATTCCCAGTCCGATAAGTTGTGATTATGGGTCTCCTTATAGCAATCACCAAAATCCCAACTTGAAAAGATTGTGATCACATTTTCTTGTTAAATGCCCTGGAGAGCTAAGCTTGATAACACTCAAG
Organism: Jacaranda copaia; assembly: GCA_014898725.1. Taxonomy (NCBI): domain Eukaryota; kingdom Viridiplantae; phylum Streptophyta; class Magnoliopsida; order Lamiales; family Bignoniaceae; genus Jacaranda; species Jacaranda copaia. The sequence goes on along the minus strand of JACGDI010005421.1, from coordinate 251,377 downwards.
TCTTTGCTATGTTTCCAATCATTTCTCATCAAGGGCCTCCAATTCTTCAAGATGTAGGCATGCAATTTCTTCCTCAGTCAATCCCTCTTGTATAGCTATCTTTGATGAAGGAATTTGTTGCTCAAGGAGTAAAACTGCTTCAATGCCATAAACGAATGAATATGGAGTTGCCTATGTAGATGTTCTATGAGTAGTTCAGTATGCCCATAATGCTTCTCCAATTCTTTCATGCCAGTCCCTCTTTGATTTTGAGACTACTTTCTTTAACAAATTACACAGAGTCTTATTAAATGCCTCGGCATGACCATTAGGTGTGGCATAATACATGGAAGACTTCCTCTATTTAAAATTGAACTTTTGACAAAGCTTATCTTTCAGACTATTACTAAAAGGCTTACCATTATCGGTGATTATGTATTGAGGAACCCCATAACGATATATAATGTTGATGCGGATAAAGTCAGCGACATTTTCTTTCTTTACTTCTTTAAGGGGTACTACTTCAGCCCACTTAGAGAAATAGATTGTTGCAGCCAAAATATACAAGTGTCCAATAAATAACTTTGTCATAGGTCCAACCACATCTAACCCCCAAGCATCAAATGGTCACGAAGCAATAGTTGGATGTAATGGCTCGGGTGGTTAGTGAATGAAATTTGCATGAAATTGGCAAGCTTGACATCTTTGAGCATAATTCATGCAATCGTTTACCTTTGTCCGCCAGTAGTAGCCCATTCTTTTTATCTAAAAATGTAATTTTGGACCTAACTAGTGGGCACCATAAACTCCAGAATGAGCTTCTTTTACGGCTTGGATAACTTCATTATCACTTAAACAACGCAAGAAGACCCCCATCAAATGATCGCCTGTAAAGTACACTTTGTAATAGATGAAGCAAGCCACACGACATCGGATGTCGACTATTTGATGTGGATTATCTGGTAACTTTTCATACTTTAATTAGTCTATGAACTGTTGGTGCCAATCTTCTTTTTCTATTTCAAATACTTGAACAACATGGCTTTCATTTTCTTCACAATCCTCATCCTCAAAGATTGGCGGTACAACTCAATTTTTACATATTGGAATTCTCATTTTACTTTCAGGTATAGCAAGTGAAGAGGCCAATTTAGCTAATGTATTAGCTTGCTTGTTTTCTTTTCTTGGCACATGTTCAATTTCTACATCCCCAAGCTATCCAATGAGCCTTTTTGCATAATTAAAGTATGAAAGTAATTCAGGCTTCTTGACTTCATATGATCCAAGCAATTGGTCGACTACCAACTTAGAATCTCCATAGACTTTAAGGTGTAATTATTTTATGTCAACCGTCATTTCCAACCCAAGAATAAGAGCATGATATTCAACAACATTGCTGGAACAATTTTCAGTTAAAGTGAAGGAATATGGTAATTCTTCATCATTAGATGTGATGAATACTACCCCAGCACCAACTCATTCTCTGTGGGATGCTCCATCAAAGTACATCTTCCAAAGAGGTGTAATCTTGACCACCAAGACATCTTCATCAGGTAGATCATTAGATAAATCCCACTCAGCATGGATGGGGTGATCAGCCAAGAAGTCAGCCAAAATTTATCCTTTTACCGCATTCTACGAAACATAGATGATTTTAAATTGTTGTAGCTGAAGATATCATCTTGCGAGTCTATTAGAGAGGACAGGTTTTAACATCACATATTTTAGTAGATTTGCTTTTGAGAAAAGACAAACAATATGAGCTTGAAAGTAATGCTTCAACTTTTGAATTGCAAAAATCAGAGCCAAACATATTTTCTCAATTGGCCAATATTTTACCTTATTTGGCATCATCATTATGCTCAAGTAGTACAAGGCATTTTCTTTTCCTTCATCATTCTCTTGTGCTAATAAAGCTCCAACATAACGTTTTTGAGCAGTAATATAAAGAATCAATGGACGTCCAGGTACTAGTGCGACCAACATAGGAGGTTTCATCAAATAAGCTTTTATGCTTTTAAAAGCATTTCTGCAAGCTTCATCCCACTCAAATGGAATTCCCTTCTTCATGAGACGGCTAAATAGTTGACATCAACCAGCTAGATTTGATATGAATCTCCGCAAATAAGCTAACTTTCCTTACAAACTTTTAAGTTCATGGATGTCTTAAGGTTTAAGCATTTTCAAAATTACATCAATCTTTGCTTGCTCTATTTCTATGCCTTGATGACGAACTATGAATACTAGAAACTTCCTCTATGCAACACCAAATGCACACTTTAATGGATTCATTTTGAGTTGATATTTCCTCAAGCGCTCAAAAACTTGTCTCAAGTCTTATAAGTGTTCTTCTCGCCTTTTAGACTTGACAACCACGTCATCAACATAACATTCGATATTCTTATGAAACATATCATCAAAGATTTTCTGCATTGCTCTTTGATGTGTGGCACCAGTATTTTTTAGTCCAAACGGCATTACTTTGTAACAGTATATTCCATTCGGAGTATGGAATACCATCAACTCCTCATCTTTTGGTGACATGCGTATTTGGTTATACCCCGATGATCCATCTATAAACAATAGTACTTCATGCCTTGTAGTAGCATCAATCATGAGTTCTGCAATGGGTAATGGAAAATCATCCTTAGGACAAGTAACATTCAAGTCCCTAAAGTCAACACAAACTCGAATTTGACCATTTTTCTTTCTTACTAGGACAATGCTAGAGATCCATGTTGGACATCTAATTTCTCAAATAATCCCAACCTCAATAAGCTTATTTACTTTAGTTTAATCAAAAGAACTAATTCGGGGCGAAATTGCTATTGAGCTTATTTAACTAGACGAGTTTCTTTTTTTACTGATAAATAATGGACCGCTATCTTTGGATCTAACTCAGGCATCTCTTTGTATTAACATGCAAACACATCTTTGAATTCACGTAATAACTCAACATGTTCTTCTTCCTCTGTAAGCAACAAAGCACTAATGTAGTGGGCTGCGAATCATTAGCATCACCTAAATTAATCTCTTTCAATTTATCTACAGCGGCTTCAACACCTTCTTCAAACATAGGAGGAGCAATTTCAACATCTTCTTCTTCAATAAAAAATTCTTCGCTTAAAGTAATATGGTACGCTGGCACAATATCCTCTTCCATAGGTTCACTCTTTCTGAATTCTACACATGCCTTTATTTGTCCATCCCTTCTTCTTATATAGACTGTTTGCATGATATTATTCTTTTCACTTATGTAACCACTATTGATAAGCTTGGGGATTTTCTTAGAAAGATGATCTACAACATTTTGATGAGTGGGTTGACTATCACTAACAATAATATGATATAAAAGAGGCCACACTTTCTCTATCACCTTCTTCATTAATTTAAGTTTGTGTGAGGATAATAGTTTGCAGTTTAACCTTCAGGGTTCTACCACATGATATATTCAAAATAGAGCGTCGCTTTATGCATGAAGAAATTGAACTCTTAAACTTTTTTAGCTCGTTAACCCATTTCAAGAACCCTTTGCCCCCCTTGATTGAACCCTTAGATCATTAGGTGACTGTTTGTCAATTCATCTATGGAGATTCCTAAATCTTTTAGCACACGCAATGGCAAGATATTGACTGCAGAGCTTCCATCAATCAAAATTCTATTTATTTTTTGCTCATGAGTATAGCCAGTTACAAATAATGGCCTATTGTAGGGCTTAAAGCTAAGCAACAAATCTTCATCAATGAAAGTTATTGCCAACATGCACTTATTGGTTACATCATGATTTTCTTTCATTAGATAATGTGTTTCACAAGAGAAAATCTCCTTTTCACTTATCATGTAGCACACAATATCACTGTCGTGATCACCATCTACTTCCTTTTCAATCTCGATTGTAGCATGATTTGAGGTAGCATTATCCTCCTCAAGTGAGATTTTCCCTTGCCTAGCTGATTGCATTACTTTATCTTTGAATACAAAGCAATCATGGATTGGATGACCCACCAACCGATGGTACTTGTAATACTTTGGGTCATCAATTTTCCCAGCTTCTTCAGGCTGCTTCATTTCAGGTAATTCAATGAGGTTTACATTGAGCAAATCATCAAATATTTTAGAAACATCTGAATCAAAGAATGGTTATATCTTAGCTTGCATGTCCTTTAAAGTTAATTTTCTTTGTCTTCTTTCTTGGGGGATATCTTTCTTTTCATCCTTTGTGATTTTTGCCTTTGTATGAAACTTGATGGATGTTGCATTTACCACCATAGCTTCTTTACTTTGTGCTTTAGCAAGAGGTTTGCCCCCTTTCTTGAATTCTTGCTTTTCCTTAGGCTTACGAAGTGCCTAAATTGGTGGCCCTTCTACTCTGCTAGCAAACATGCTCAACTCCATATCATGGGCTTGAGTAGCTAACTCTTCAAATGTTTTAGGCTGAATTACTTGGAGAATATATCAAAGCCCCCAATGCAAACCATAGATGCACATCTCCATAGCTAAAGCCTCTGACAATCAATCTTTGCAGTTAAGGCTTAAGTTTCTCTAGCGATTGATGTAGTCAATAATTGGTTCTTCTTTCCATTGTTGAGAATTTTTAAGTTCAATCATACTAATTGTCCTTTGAGTATTATAGAAGCAATTAAAAAATTCTTGCTCTAATTGCCCTTAACTATCAATTAAGCCCGCTTCTAAGTCAGTATACCAATCAAAAGCATTGCCTTTCAAAGATCGAACAAATTATTTTACTAGGTGATCTCCATAAGTCCCAGCATTATTACAAGTTTTGATGAAGTGAGACACATGCTATTTTAGATTGCCTTTGCCGTCGAATTATTGAAATTTCAGTGGCTGATAACCAATTGGCATATTAAAGTTGTCAATTCTTTGAGTATATGGCTTGGAATAAGTCATAAATGACTTAGAGCTCCCTTCAAACTTGTCTTTGATAGTTCCCATGATAAATTCCCTTAGCTAGTCAATAGGAATTTGTCCATCCATGGAAACTTGCAGTTCCTTTGCTGCGAACTTTTCATTTTCACCTGATTGCCTCTTTGTGGATATTCCATCGTCTTGATCCTCTATTTGTTTCTCCATCATGTGACTAGTCTCATCATCATCTACCTTGTTCATCAACTTGGAGGTTTGAGAATCTTGCTCTTGGACATGCTTTGCCAGCCCTTCAATAATCTTCGTTAAATTAGCAATTTGTTCCTCCAAAGTTGTAGCACTTGTCACCATCACTAGCACTATGCTTGAGGAACTTGAGGTTGAGCGAGGAGTGGATGCTGCTGATTTTTCTTTTGAGTCTCCACTGACTTCATTTATATCAATAGGATACGGCAATGTCTTCTCAACAACTTCAAGTGAAGGATTTACCTCCAAAGATGATTACGACTTTTTGGACATACTCCTTATGGTGATGCCAATACTTCTTCCCCTAGCATTTATGGAATCTAAGGTAGTCATCTTTGATGTAACAGTCATGTTGGAGGCCATGATACTTCAATCTTTGATGAAGAAAAGAGATGAGAGGTAGAGATGGTCCCACTAGGTGTACCAAAATTTGTAACAACAAATTTTCTTGTCTGCAAAAATCAAAATTACAAAACAAGAAAATTGAACAAATAAAATCAAAATCAATCAATCAACTATGGATTATATCTCTAATCTAATCCTCTTATTCTTTCCTTCCAAATATAATCTTGAATTTAATGAGCTTCGTGAAAAATGCTGTAATTGCAGTAAATCTCCCTTAAATTTGACTTGAATAAGAAAAATAATGCCAACTCGAGGGTTTTGCCTCTTAATCTCGAATCAAACTCCAGAAATATATAAGTTCCGCAAAAAATACCTTAAACATCGTGGATCTCTTTGAATAAAAATAATGCTAATTTGAGGGCTTTGCACCATGATCTTGAATCAAATGCCAAAAATATATGAGTTTCGTGAAGAACGCCTTGAACGTCGTGGATCTCCTTGAATAAAAATAACGCCAACGCCAAGGATTCGCACCTTGATCTCGAATCAAACGCTAATAATAAATGAGTTCTGTGAAGAACACCTTGAACATCGTGAATCTCCTTAAATTTGATTGAGAGAATTGCTGGGCTCCTTCCAAGTTTCTCTCGTCTGCTGGAATTTTTGTGCTTTTTAAATGAACTGGAATCACCCCTTTATATAGGTGCTTGAAGGAAAACTTGTAGATTGACTTGAATACTTCAAAGGTTATCTCTTTGATAAAATAATATCAAATATCAAGAGATAATTTGGGATATATTTGATTTGATAATATCAAACACTAAAAGATAATATCAATATCAAATATCTTTGATTTGATTTGTTTGTGGATGCAAACACTTCATCTTTGACACGTGTCAATACTTGATTTGAATATAAAATAAATACTAACTTATTAATTAAAATTAACTATTTATCTTTTGAAATTAAATTTAATATATCCCAAAAAATTTAAATAGAAATTTTTAAATTAATATTTAATATATTATTTTACATGTGTCAGTTCTTAATTGGTCAAAAATTTAATATGTTTACAATATTATAGTGGTATTTTTTTATTACTATTACTTTATTATTTTAAAGTGTCATTACTATAAAATGATATTAAATTAGTGCTACTAATAGTTTGCAGCATCTTTTATAAATAACATCATAAATAAATATTAAAGATATTTGTATGAAATCATCAGTGGCATTACTGAATGCCTTATAAATATATTTATGTTGGCATTTTTTTTATAAAATATCACTATTTTTATTTATCATTTATTAATCACATTCTACTAAATATTATATTATAGTGACTTTTTTTCAACAATTATAACTATATTACTCTTGTGTGTCATCAAACTATAGAATTTCACTACTTTAGTGTCACTAAATATTTTGTGGCATTTTTTCTAGATGACACCATAAATAAGTATTAGTGGCATTTTTCTAGATGAAACCATAATTTTTTTAAGAAAAATTAGTAGCACTAATTAAATACTTTCAAATTATATTTTTGTTGATATTTGTAATCAAATGCCACTATTTTATATGTTAGCTAAAAATCAAATATCACTAAATATTTATTATAGTGACATTTGTTTCGATTATCACTATATTACTTTTGTGTGTCGCTGTACTATAAAATACTACTTAGTTAGTGTCACTAAATACTTTATAATATTTTTTTAAAATGACACCATAACTATATATTAATGGCTTTTTTCAAGAGAAATTAGTGGCAATAATTAAATACCTTTCAAATACATTTATCTCAACACTTACAATTAAATGTCATTATTTTGCTTATCATTTAATAATCAGTGCCACTAAATATTAAATTGTAATGGCATTCTTTTACAATTGTTGCTATATTATTAATTTTTTTGTGTCATTATATTACAAAATATCATTAAGTTAGTGTCACTATATGTAAATTTTCTTGTAGTGAACTTTAATGGCTTCTTCAATCTCCACTTGCCTTGTGAGTTTTGTAGATAAATAAATTTTGAGCTAATTAGAAAGTGACACTTGTAAAATAATATGCTAGTTATTAATTTAAAATTTTCTATTTATGTCTTAAAATTTATAAAACTTAATTTCTAAAATACAAATAGTTAATTCTAATTATTACTCTAGTATTTATTTTGTATTCAAATCAAATATCAATAATTGTTATGAAGTATCATAGCCAATCAAAATAACTCTTGTACCCTAGCAATTTCGAGCAAGCCAAGTTGCAACACATGGCAGGTCTACATACATAGACCAATCAAATCAAAGATCTTTGATATTATCTTTTGATATTTGATATTGTCTCTTAATATGTGCATCAAAGAGATAAATGTCAAATAAGTTCAAGTCATCTTGAAGTCTCCCACTCAACATCTATATACATAGATGTTTGAAACTCATTCCAAACACACAGCAACAACTCAAGTCATAGCAAACAAAAGAAACCTTAAAGAAGTTCAACAATTATCTCAATCAAATTCAAGGAGATCTATGGCATTCAAGGAGTTCATCATGGAGCTCATCAAATTAAGGTGTTTGATTTGATATTATGGCATGAAGCCCTCCAATTGGTTTTATATTTTCAAATTAAATTCAAGGAGATCCACAACATTTAAGACATTCATAGCAGAGCTAATCAAACTTCAACATTTGATTCAAGATTACAGGGCAAAGCCCTTGAACTAGTTTTATTTTTCCAAATTAAATTCAAGAAGATCCATGATGTTTGAGACGTTCATCTCAGATATCATCAAATTGCAACATTTGATTCAAAGTTACGGTGTGAAGCTTTCGAATTGGCGTTATATTCACAAATCAAATTCAAGGAGATCTATCGTATTCAACGCATCATGGAGGTCCAAAATCATCTTATAAAGGGATGAATCAAATTAGGGATTATATCTATAATTGATAATTTCAATAAATTTTTTTATTTGTACAATTTTTCTTATTTAGTAATTTTATTTTTTGCAAGCAAAATTTGTTTTATAGGGTTGCTTTAGAGCTTCCACAATCTATACAACTTAGATTCCTGGAGACAATTTGGTGATACTCCACTAAAACTTGAGAGAGAAGAACTACGAATATTGAGAAAGTATGTGAAAAGTAAATACTCAAGGTGTGTGTTCTAAACTCTTGGGAAGATAGCATATTTAAAGGTGAGTCTTCTAAGAGTACAATCTAACTGGGATTCAATAGAAATACATATAATGACTATTTCACATAGGGAAAGTTATCCTCCTAGATACAGATCTGTGTTATCTATCTAGATGTCTACAAAGGGAAGAGTTCTAATCCAACAAAAATTTAATTCCATCTAGATAAAGATAAGTCCTTTCAAATTGTGAGTGAATATATGCTTAAGAAGAGGATCAATTAGGCTTAAGAGATTTTAATATAGCGGAAGTTTATCTCTCAAAATACTTTTTGGCCTTTCAAAAATTATTTAAATCTTTTGTAGAAAAAATAGTTTTAGTTATTGATTGGAATTTGCAAATACCAGTTAAGACACCAATCAGATTAGTGATAAGAAAAGTAGTAAAAACAGAAGTAAATAGACATTGAAATTTATAGAGATTCGACAAGCCTACATCCTGTACCTAAACTTTCTCTTGGAATTTTAAACCTATCAAATTAATAAGTTTATAAGAATATTTTTACAAATAAAAATAGTAATTTTACAATAAGAAAAGTTTAAGGAACAGAAACACCCTAGTAGGGTGAAAAACCTGCTATTCGCAAAGAGTTACACCGAAATCTCAGATGGAATTAGGTAGGTTCCAGGGTACTGTGAAACTAGCTATTTATGAACATGTCCAGGGGAAATTTTGGTAAATTTACTTGCACAATCTCTGTGGACTGATTCACAAGCAGCTACCACTCCATACAACAAGCTCTAATCTCTTCTTCCAGACTGAAATCAAGAACACTACAAAAAGTTCGAGATAGTATCGCCCTAATGGTTTCTTTAACTAGAGGTTCTTAGAGCAACCAAGCATCAATTTGTTCTTTTCACAGGGTCCCTCGAGAGGAGGTACAACTCCCATCCCTTTTCACCCCTAAGTCCTTCAAGATACAAATTGCCTTATCCTCGTCTCCCCAAGGTCCATTGAAGGCAAGTTCCACTTGACCTTTTTCACCATAAAGTTCCTCAAAAACACACGTAGAGCAAAGAATTAGCAACAATTAAGCCCAAGAACGTGTAAGAGAGTAGAGTAGCACATAACTTCTCAAAACACTTAACAAAGTTCTCTCACGACTAAGCGATTTACTCTCTCAAATTCTGAATAATGTTACTTCTATATACTTATGTCTAACGGTTATAAGTTCTCATTAAGGTAAGAATCCATTGGAATTAAATAAGAAAACGAGTTAAATTTGGTAATCATGCATTTATTCCTTAAACAACAGATGATTCAATAATTGCATCATGATCTAATTTCTTTCCTAATTCACAAAGATACAAATCAAACTATAATATGTTGGAGATCTTTTATTTATGGAAAGTAAATTCTAGTGCATGATAGATTCTAGTAGATAATGTGTAAACAGATTCCAACAGATAATATGCTTTCTTTTTAGCGCATAACTGAAGGATTAATTTTGTCATGATCAAAATAATGTAAATCATCAAAAGGGTTAACATAAATATGGATGCCCATTAAGTTAAAGGGTTTGAAACCAAACCCAATTTGTAACATATTCCACTCATACATATTTGACTCAATCTCCTTAAGCATCATACTCATAGCATTTCTCAATCTGACATCATTTCTTTTATACAAGGAATAAGGCATATGGCCTAGCGGAAAGAGAAACACAAGAAGAGTTATATTAAGCCATCACCAAACTAACACAACCCTGCAACTCCAAAAACTCACTATATATCCTAATCTATATGGTTGCATTAGATTAAGCATCTCTGGTCTCTTAGTTATAAATAGAGCATGCTTGCCTTTTTCTACTATATATCTATGCTATGACTATGTCAAACACTTTTAACTTATTCAAGCGACCTATGAGCCATATAACAAGAGTGTGTTACCAAATTAGTTTTTCCTCAACCCCTCATCCCAATTATCTTGGTCTTGATAGCTTTCCCAGTCAAAATCCAACAAACTAAATTAATCATGACCATTGAAAACATGTTAAATTAGCATAGAACTTTGGTCCAGTTGCTATTCAAGTGCTTGACATGCACAACATAGACAAACACTTTCAAATACCTTTTGGTAGTTCCCACATTCAACTACAAACAAGCTTTATAAAGTTAGACACACTTAATAATCAATTAAATATGATCTCATCTTAGCCTCCAAGTTAAGGCGACTTTTCATTATCTCATAAACCTCTTACTAATGAAAACTAATCTCTAAGTCTCATTCTGCGCACTATCAAAATGCAAGGGGAACTACTTGTGTAAGTGGGCCAATTAAAGCAGAGTGACATTACATCTCACAAGTACAATATAACCACATAATAAGCATGCAAACCTATCTCACTAATTGCAATATGCTCTCATAAGCTATAAATCAATTTCAACATAATGCTTTATGTAATATGCCTTTAGAGAACATCTCTAATAAAGGCTCAAAAAAGGGATAAGTGATCACATTGTTCATAGAAATATGCTTAAGAACAATGTACAATACTTTTTATCAAAGAAATAATATCTTGTATAAGTATGCTTTAGTACCCAAATGATACTTGGTGCTTAGAATACAAAGTAACTTTGTTATCATTAAGATAATAGATGACCTAATATGGGCCCTTGAGGGGCATCCCACTAACCATGAACTAGGTGCCAAAGACCAAACCCAATGTAGGTGCCCCAAACAAACACCTAGTATAAGAGCCTAAGATGCCTCGCAGCATAATCACTTATGAGCACCTTTCATGGGCATTCTCTCGAAGTTTCCTCTTTTCATTTTCTTAACTTTCCTCACAAGCGACACTCAATATGTTACTATGTAACTTACACAAACAAATTCCATGTACAAAACTCAAAGTTCTAAAATGCCCTTAAGTGTACTGCAAAGATAATAAAATTCATGTGAAGTAAGCTTAATGCAAAATGAGAAAAACAAAGCATCATGTTGTTGATTGATGGTCAGTTATTTGACCTAGTATTTGAACAAACATAAATAAGCAAAAGCAGAAAACTTCATTAAAACTAAAAGAAAGGTAAATACTCATAATGATAGGCAAATGTCCGATAAACACTTGACCTCCAAAAGAAATAGCCACACCTAAAAAACATGACAAAACTACATAAGCCAAGTCTTAAGCAAAAGCTAGAAATCTAACGCATTACTCCTATCCTAAGAAAAAATGCCTTCATTTCTACAGAGCAGCCTCAATTAGTTCCTCTACCATTATTTTTGCCCCATCCTCATAACCCTTCATAGACTATTCAATAGAAAGATTAATTTAAATGGTGGGATCTAACATCAACAAATCCTCAATAGGGTATCACTTAGCCTCACTTAAAATATAATAATAGTTTTGAATCATTTGCTCAATATATTGCCATCGCTTTTGCCTTAACAACCTTAAAGAATTTATCAGAGCTTTTAACTTATTTGACTGCATCTTAGAGAGCAGCATTAATGAATATCCTCCTATAGAAGAATCTAAAAATTTCTCCCCGATGTTTATCTCGTCATCGTATCATACTTTTAGTCGCTTGTGCTCTTTAGCAACCTTATTAGCTCCTTTACTTTCTAATTCTACTACTGAGTTGATTCAGTGACTTGTATTTTAAGACAAGTCACCATTGTCATAGCCCTCTCTACTTAGAGAGACATGTGCTCCACCAAGTTATAACCCTGTGCTCAAAAATGTGCAAAAGTATGAAAATAAAAAATCCATTCACCACTATGGGAATAGAAAAAAAGAAAACCAAAATAAATTAAGTATTGAGATAAAAACTTACCCAAGCAAAGTCTCCAAGAGCTATTTCCATCAGCTAAGAAGAGGAGTATAATTTCAACTTTCCTTGATCATACTCACTCACCACCACTTGTACGCATTCAACGCTGAAGATTGTTTCATTCATGTCCTAGTAGGAATCTATGTCACAACTCTGATGCAAGCTATACTAAAAAAATCCTTTACCCTCGCAAGCATGAAAAGTGTAAGTGGCCCTTGGTCAAGTTGTAGATCCACACGCATGCTTCCCAGTAGGTTCAGAAAATAATGCCTTGAGCTCATTAATAGTAGTAGATGGACAGGCTATTGGAGTCAAAAGGCTTGACCAGTAGCTTGAGGAGCTTAAATGTTGTCCACCTAGTGATGTCCCTCTATAACATTACTCTATAATACGCCTCTTATTTCTCCTTTCATTCTCTTTGTGTGAATTCTGGTAAAGTCAACTTTCTTTTCTGCCAAAGTGCAAAAAGAAAATAGAGTCAAATGTAAATAACTAATAAGAATGTGAACAAGTAAAATCACACACACATATGAACTGTGAATCAAATATAAAATATGCTAAGTATTTGCCAAATATATATAAGTATTATCAAAGGGAGAATTAAATAACCATGTCTATACAAAACTTTTGTGAAGGTTGTGATAAGCTTGAACTAAATGGATCAAATAAAGAGAACTACTCTATTCACGAGGAACGTCCTAATCCTCATTGATAATAAATACATACATACATATATATATATATCTTTTCAAAGACTTCTCGATAAAGGCAATCCAAATAGCTTACTGTTCAATTTGGGGAAAGAATGAAAGAATGAAAAAATGGCTCATTAGGTACTTTACAAACCCTAAATAAAGTATGATAACTATCTAAGAAAATTAAAAAGCTTAGCTCAGTGAAACACTATCAAAACCCATCAAAAAAGGCAAAAAAGCAGGACATAAATTAACTCATGCTCACCTCATAACTCCTCAATATATCCAATAAAAAGGGACCCAGAGGAAATAAATACCCACAAGTGAAATAGCTGCTAAAAATAGTGAAATACCCTCTAGGAGGTGATACCATATTGTCTCTAAGTGAAGGAAAGTGAAGGAATAACAAACTCAAATTTATCAGATATGCATATCCTAAGTCTCAAAATATCTAACTCACTTAGCTCAAGCAAACACATTAACATCCACTGCTTTTGCAAAACTACTATCAAAGATAGAAGTACCTTTAAACTCATCATCAAAAGAACATTCTTCTTCAAACTTAAATTTAGACAAAAAAAAAAAAAAAAAAAAAAAAAACTCATTAACCATACACTTGCTTTGTAACTTATGAGACTCATTTGAACTTACAAGCTTGGTTTAATGAGATACCCAATAAAGGATTGACGCATTTTTAGTCCTCATCATGAGCATTTTGTGGTGTGCATGCTTCAGCAAAGCTAACATCCTACAACACTCTTTTATTTTTGTCTAATCCCTGGCTACTTTGCAAGTCTTTTGCTCTATCTATCTGAGAAGTAAGTGATTATACACTCTTCAAGGTGCTAGCACAGAATTATATGATTGGTCTTAGACCACCTAACACCTCTCTAGTTCTAGTTGGTGTGGAAACTTCAAATTTAAGTGGTATACGAAGATAGCTACTTGGAATATATTCAAGGTCAATCTCCTTACAATCGTATTGTATGCATATGCAGTCGTAATAACCAAAACCTTACTATCTATGTTGCCCTTCTTGGGTGAGTACCCAAGGAGAAAGGTGGTGGTATCTTCCAAAGCACTTCTATGGTATCACCTCCAAATCCCACTAGAGGGGCATTAATCTTCTACATCTGCTTGTTATCTACTCCAAGTTAGATAAACACATCATGGAATAAGATATCTTTTGCATCTTCGTTGCTTACTAGTATCTTCTTAATCTAGCAATTGGCAAGGGATGCTAGATTACTAGGGCATCATTGTTACCTCTTCTACCAAGTTTTGTGTCTTCTCCCCTGAAGATGATGTGAGGAATAGGTGGATGTACTTCAAAAATTCCCATGATTGGATCAAATATATGAGCTTGTGCTTGCCTTGCTACTTGTGCTCATGCTTTTATTGCATTGAAGGAGTCTCCTCCGGATGGTCCTCCAAATATTACCAAGATGACTTTTACTGTGGGGAGATTGTTAGGGTCACATTGGCGCTTGTGCTCATTAGGATCTGGTCAGTCATCTGACCTCCACTTATAACTCCCACTCTTCTCTACAAGAAAAGCCTTTCGTCGAATTGGATACTCTTTGAGCCACATATTCCTCGAGGTATCCTCTTTGAATTAATGTTTTGATTTCATCCTTTAAATAGTGACACTCATCTATGGTGCGCTTGCTCTTGGAGTAAAAATTCTTAGCTGACATAAGGGATTTCATGGATGGCTTGGATGAAGCAATTGAGATAGGTCCTTAGGGATTTTCCATCCTACTATTTAATAAAGAATAGATAAACTACTGTTTCGAGGTACTTGTAGTTGATGAGAAAATTTGAAGGATCATACAGCTCCATCCTTGTAATGAGATTGTCCATGTGTTCTTAAGGTCTATAATACAGTCAAACTCCAATAGTTGAGCTATCTTCATTCCATGAGAAAGTGCTTCTCAAGGATTGTCGGAGAAAATAGACTACGCTTTGGAAGAGAAATGACTAACAGGTGACCTTACTACTCCAGACGGTTGTGGCACCAAGAAATATGTCTAAACTTATATATCTGTAGGTGTATGCTGAGTGAAATTCATCTAAAGCAAGGAGTGGGTATTCCTTTTTGAGATAGAGAAAGAGGAGCAACATCGTATCTAGAATCGACACTTTGCTCTATTTTGTTTAGGAAGATGAAGCCTCTAGACTCTTGTGGGAAAATTATTGAGGTTCTCAAGAGTGACACTCCTCGACATATTAGGTGATTGCTTTTGCATTGGGTTAGGAAATAGCACTTTTTATTATAGTCCTTAATGCCTCCTATGTGATAAGTAGAACAAATTCTCTAGGGGAAAAGTCTGATGCAAAAGTAACTTCTCTAGTATAGGTTGTATGTTAAGAGTAGGATCTAATGCTAGACTAGATGATAACTCTCATCGAAAATTCTCAATATTCTCTAATGCAGGGGTTACTTGATTGCTAGCTTCGAGAGCTCTTGATCTTGCTTGCATCCTCAACGTTCCTTTTTCTTCCTTTAAGTTTCCCATAGCTAATGCCAAATTGATACTGCTTGGAAATAGACCAAGGTCTTTTTCAAAAAACAATAATATGTTGATTCATTTTCTCCAAAATGCGTGTAAAGAGATCTTCTCTTCTCGAAAGTTCTTTGAATTTGAGAATTTTTGCAAAATGATTTCACTTTTTCAAGTTCTTTCTGGAACTTGGTATTTATAATTTTTAGTTTTGATTAATTTAAGTCCATTAGAGTTTTTCTGTCCCTCTTTATGAGCTTGACTTGTCCTTTGGGCTCTCAAGCCATTTTTGTTTAGTCATTTAATTTTAGATTTATTATTATGTTTAATTAATTTATTAAATTGTCCTTATAATTAATTTTTAGCAGTATCACCAACAATATATTCTATTTTAATACCACCACATATTTTGATCATATTTTTGTATCATATAGATAATGTAAATTTTTATGCACATAAAACTACTTGCCATAATGACTAATACTAGAAAAATGCACACTGCCCAAAGCACAGTGTACCGCCCATGGACCTTTTCTATTCTAGAGATATATCTACTCTTTTGTAAATGATAAATATTTGTGTTTTTTATATTCTATTTAATTTCAATTATAGATTTTGGAAATTTATCTATATATAGATGACGTTAGCATTCTCTCTTCATAATTTCAATCCTTTTCTTTAAATATTTGAAATGAATTAGATCATTAGCACGCATAATTGTTTGTTTCTTATAAGGTTTTTATGACTATAGGCATGATTGCAATGCTAGAGAAGTTTTCCATGCATGACTTAAACATGCTACTATATGTATATTTTTTAGCTACAATGCTATTTAAGTGCACATATATTTGTTTCCCTTTAATAATAATTTTATATGTCTCTTATTCTCTAATTTTTCCATTTCATAAAAGGTTATTAAAATAAATTTTATAATTTTTTTATGATCGACTAATTTGACAAAATTGCACATCCAGAAACAAGTTCTAGATAAAAATTATCATGTTATATTTTCTTTGCATGTTTAAAATTCTAAAAGTTAACACAAACAAAAACAAAGTTATTCATTTAATGAAATGGGTATCGCACCATGCTTAGTTATTCATTTAATGAAATGGGTATCACACTGTGCTTTGTGTTGTCCTCTTCATTTTAGTGTACATATTGTTAAAATTAAATTAGATTTGTGAAACCCATAACATAAAACTCAAGATCCATCATGTTAAATCATCAAAAATCTGTCTAGATGCAGAAGCATATCTGAATCCATGAATATCGATGAAAATATTTTTAGTCTTGTGGTTATTGATCTTCCAAATTAGTGCTTATGAATTTTGGGAGAAGTTACTCTCTCTTTTTTAATGATGGGATATCAGAGAAGAATCATACACTTAATTTGGTGACTATAATCCTAATATAACTTTATATCTTTTATTTATTTTAATTTGGCCTATTATAAAATTAGAAATTATAAATTAAAGTATTTGCACATATAAGTTGATACTTTGTAAGGTAACTTAGGCCTACCTAATAATTAGATCATTTTAAATTGGGCTAGGCCTTTTTACAATAGCAAATTGCATAAAATTATTATTATTATTATTATTATTATTATTAAAGTCCAAAATTCAAAAATCTCCCACTTGGACTACATATATATATATATATATCACCTTATAATTGTATGCCATAATATAACTCTATGAGCTCAAAAAACTTTAATACCGTAATTGAAATTGTGTTTAAACAATCTTGTCCATCAATTATGTCAACATAGAACCAAGGTAATTTTCGCTACACATGTCATAACTAAATCTATCCCTGATCGCGTACATCAACATAACCAAATGACACAGATCTAGTGTTGATGTGTGGCATGGAAATTATATGTGATGTGATCTAAACATGCCTATTTTCAATTGGTCCACTTTAAACTTTAATGAGATCAAACCATACCAAAATCAGAGTGTGGATATACCAAAATAAACTATATTTTTGCAAAAATAACCTCAAAATATCACAAACTAAAATAACTAAAATAGTGTCTATACAAAAAAATATTTAGAATTACAAACTCTCACTAAAATTAAATATCCTCAAATGACATGACCCCTATATGAGTAGTGTGCTCATGAAAGTTCTTAGGCGATAGCCCTTAGTAAGCAAATCTGCAACCGTGGAATTTTTGCCAATATGCTTTATAGATAATTGACCACTCTAAACTCTTTCTTTAACAACCAGTAACTTAATGTCTATATGCTTTGATTTTGTCATGCTTCTATTGTTGTTGAAATATAAAATTGCTGATTTATTGCCACAAAATAACTTGAGTGGCCTTTTAATTGTATCTACAATTCGCAGCCCAGTGACAAAATTCCATAGCTATATTCTGTGATTAAATGCCTCAAAAACACGCTATAAAGTCAGCTGCCATGGTGGAAGGAGCTACAAGTGTCTGCTTAGCACTCTTCTAGGAAATAACTCCTCTATCAAGCATACAGATATATCCCAACATAAATTTCATACAATCTTAGCATCTAGCAAAATGGGAGTCTTAATAACCAATTATTTCTAATTTATTTGACTTTTTGTCAGTAAGCATGTAATGTTTTGTTCTTTGTAGATACCACATAACTCATATAGCTTCTTTT
Source organism: Jacaranda copaia (assembly GCA_014898725.1). NCBI lineage: Eukaryota > Viridiplantae > Streptophyta > Magnoliopsida > Lamiales > Bignoniaceae > Jacaranda > Jacaranda copaia. The sequence goes on along the minus strand of JACGDI010005421.1, from coordinate 233,100 downwards.
CGATGATCCATTCCTAGATTGCTCAAATATTTGCCTAGCATCCCAATAATGTATGCAATATCTAGATATGTACAAACTTAAGCATATATTAGACTCTCTATTGCTAATGCATACGGAATCTTCTGCATTTCTTTTTCCTCAAAACCATTTTTTGGGCATTAATTGAGACTAAATTTGTCTCATTTGGCTGCAAGGTTATCACTTGATTTACAATCCTGCATGCCATATCTCCTAAGAACCTTTTCAATATAAGCCTTTTGTAATAATCTAAGGATATCTTGGGATTGATCTCGGTGTATCTGAATGCTTAATGCAAAAGTTGTATCACCAAGTCTTTCATCTCAAAATTTCTTGCTAAAGACCTCTTGGTTTCATGCAACAAGCCTACATTGTTGCTGGCAAGCAGTATGTCATCGACATATAAAACCAGAAAAATATGCTTACCCACCACTAAACTTATGGTATATACAATCATTAGCCAAATTTGTCTCAAAATTGAATGAGATAATCACTTGGTGAAATTTATAATACCTGACAAGATGCCTGCTTAAGCCCATACATAGATTTCTTTAATTTGTAAACTATTAACTTTGCATCACCTAACACATAGGTTTCTGGCAATACCATATAAATTGCCTCATCAATGTCATCATTGAGAAATGCGGTCTTAACATCTATCTAATATAACTCAAGATCAAAATATGCAACTAAAGCTATTATAATCCTAAAAGAGTTTTCGGATAAAATTGAAGAGAAAGTTTCTTTATAATCTGTGTCTTCTTTCTGTGTAAAGCCCTTAGTAATAGGACATGCCTTGTACCTCTCCACATCGCCCTTCGAACTCCTCTTAGTTTTAAAAAATCATTTGCAACCAATGGGCTTTGCACTTTCAAGCAATGGAACAAGATCCCACACATCATTGCCCTTCACAAACTTAATCTCTTCATTCATGGCATCAATCCACTTTTGAAAGTTAGAACTTTTCATGGCTTGATAGAAGTTGATCGAATCATCCTCCGTCACTCCAATGTCAACATCATGTTCTTGGAGAAACATCCAAAATTGCACTTCTTCTTTCTTTAATGGATCTTCTTAATAACATTGGTTCTTGAGGATGTAGAGTTTATTCTTTCGGAACAACTTCTAGAATAAGAACTAGAGATTCAATGGCATTATCTTTATTTAGAGTTGCTTTTTGAGCAATGTTAGGTATAGAAAGTTGTTCCTAATCATTGTTGATAGCACCTGGAGGAATATTGACATATTCCTTTTCAAAGATAAAATCTTTAGTTCTTTATCCTCCCACAAGCTCGACATCCTCAAAGAATCAAGCAGTACCTATCTTGAAAATAGACTCAGTTGTGGGATCATAAAATTTGTAACCCTTGGATCTTCCATAGTATCCAATGAAGTAGCAACTAATAGTTCTGCAATCCAATTTCTTTCAGTTGGCCTATAAGGGCTTGCCTCGGCTAGATATCCCCAAATATGTAAATTCTTTAAATTAGGATTTTTTTCTGTCCAAAGTTCATAAGAGATCTTTTCAGTTGCCATAGTTAAAATCCTATTGAGTATATATACTGCGGTCTTTAATGCCTCTCCCTAGAGTGATTCAGGCAATGTAGGATGACTAATCATACTCTTTTCCATGTCCTTAAGCATTCTATTTCATCTTTAGCAACACCATTCATGGTAGGCAAACCTAGCATAGTGTATTGTGAAAGATACCACGTTCCTCTTAGGAATTTCACAAATGGTCTTAGACGTTGTTCACTTGGTCCATCATATCTATTGTAGTACTCACCACCATAGTTAGACCTAACATTTTTATTCTTTTGCTGAGTTGATTCTCAACTTCAACTTTATAGCTTTTGAACACATCTAGTGATTGTGATTTCTCATGAATGAGATAAAGGTAGTCATATCACGAAAAATTATTTATGAACATTATGAAATATTGTTGACCATTCCAAGAAGCACTTAGAAATGATCCAAAAATACTTGTCTGTATTAGTTCTAAGACGTTTAATTTCCTGTTGGCACCAAATCTTCTCACATTTGTTTGTTTTCCCTTAATGCAATTTACACACATTTTAAAATCTAAAAAATCAAGGGGATCGAGAATACCATTTGACGTAAGTTTTTCAATTCTCTTTTTAGAGATATGACCTAATCCCTTGTGCCATACTGAAGCTAAATTCTCACCGATTAATTTACACTTTTTACATATTATATTAACATGCAAGGATTCATGGAATGAAGCAATCATGTCAAGCAAATATAGATTATCGTAACTTGATAAAGAGCAAGAACCAATCAAATTTGAATTTTGAAAAAGTATAAATTTTTCATTTCCAAATGAACAACAAAACTAAATTTGTCTAATGCTAAAATAGAAATCAAATTCCATCTAAAAGACAGTATAATGAAAATCTCAATCAAATCTAAATAAAAGCTAGTTCTTAACAATAATCTAAATGTTTTGATTGCTTCAACCTCCACTATTTTGCCGTTGCCAATGTAGATGTATCTTTCACCATCATTAGGCTTTCAACAATGCCAACAACCCTATATAGATATACTAATGTGAGTTGTTGCACCAGAATCTATCCACCACGTGTGTCTAGGCACCAAAGTCAAACTAACCTCAGAATAAATAAAGTTAAGAAGCAAACCTTTCTTAGCACGCCATGCATAATAATTAGAACACTGCTTCTTCTTATGACCTGTAGCTCTACAAAAGGAACAAGCATCTTAAGTTGGTTCTTTATGTTGTTTCTTTGGTTTCGTATCCATAGCTTCCTTATTTTTCTTTCTCTTATTGTCTTTCTTCTTGTCCTTTAACATAAAGGCTATGTGAACACTTTTTGTCTTCTCTAGCTACAATCTCTCATCTTTCTAAACACAATGTGAGATGAGCTCATTAAAGGACCATAAGTCCTTAGCGTTTATAGCCCACCTTGAATTGACTAAACTGTTGAAAGGGATATTAGAACCAAATGCACCAACATGTCTTTAGACAAATCCAAGTTGAGTGCTTTCAATTTTGAAGCAAGATGAGACATTTTCATAATGTGCTCCCTTATATATGTTTCCTTTACTCGTGTACCTCATTGAGAGGAGCTTTGCTAAGGTTGTACTAGTTACAGCCTTTTCATTCTTAGCAAATCTCTTCTCAAGGTCCTCAAGGAAAGCCTTAGCTGTATCCATCATAGTGTTCCTAAAGCTTCAACAATAGCATGCTTGATGACCATGAGACTTATGCGATTAGACTTTTCCCACTTTTCCATCTTCCTCTTTTCTTTCAAGGTACCTCTATCTGTGAGATCAATGGGTTTAGCAACCTTTAATGCAAGGTCTAGGTCCATGACTCTAAGAGCAATTAAGATACTTTCTTGCCATATCTTAAAATTTGTGTCATTCAGCATAGGAATAGAATTGATGCTAGCAGTGATATTAGCAGCTGAAGCAAAAACTAAGCAAAACAAACCAAACAAACAAGTTCACATAAGTACTAAAGCAGAAAACCAGAAAGGAAAAATAAATTCAAATAAAAGTAAATCCCATCTCAAGATATTAGACTCTCTATTAATATTTCATCTTTGGACAAAGTATTAACTTGTAAGTGATATCTTGGTGTAGTAATCAAACACTGATAATAAAGTAACATGTCGAATAATAAATCTTCCTTTGGGCTGATTAATATTTACATAAGTTACATGTGCACAACTATTTATTTTTCAAAATAAATTAATTTCCACAGGAGAGGTCACTTTAGTGACATGTTGCTTCAATAAATTTATATCAAAATATATACAAATATACCGATATTCAAATTAAAACTTCCCAAACTATTTATCAAAACAAACAAATATATAAGCATACCAGGCATAATGCATCATAAATCATAAAATACACAAAACAAACAATACCCAGGGTAAAAATCCCAACTCCAAATCCATAAAACCCCAATGTTATACCAAGAAAGAAAACAAATCTATATCCAAAATCACGCTTTCTAACCATTCAAGCAGTAATTCCCGAAACTCACATCAAAGTTCAAATGCTGACGCTAAACACTATTATTCCCTGTTTTCTTTTTTAATTCGATGGTCCTTCGAAGAAATTTATGAAAACAAGCATGAATTTAGCAACAACATCAACAAAAACTACGCCAAACTAATTCAACAATTCCGAACACGACCACGTACCAAACAAATTTAACAATTCTGTGCATGGCCGCACACCAAACAGATTTAATAATTCCGAACGCTGCAGCAAAATCTACTGCTTGATTTCAATTATAAATCTTTTGGGTACCAATTTCAATGACTATCAAACTTCTTGAATATTTCAAAAGATTAAATTCATAAATTAAAAAGAAAATCAAATAAAACTTTATTGAATTTATGAATCTTTAAATTCAAATAGATCTAACCTAAAATAATAGATTTCTTAATGATTTAACATGAGTAGCTCTGATACCAATTATTAAAATTAAATTAAGTCTGTGAAACCCATTACATAAAATTCAAGAACCATCATGTCAAATCATCAAAAATCAATCTAAATGTGGAAGCGTACTTAGAGCCATGAACACTGATGAAATCTTTTGAGTCTTGCAATTTATTAATCTTCCAAATGAGTGCGTATGAATTTTGGGAGAAGTTACTCTCTCTTTTCTAATAATGAGATATCAAAAAAAAAAAATCATATACATAATTAAGAGATCATAACCCTAATATAACTTTATATCTTTTCTTCATTTCTAATTAGATCCATTATAAAATTAAAAATTACAAATTAGAGTATTTACACATATAAGCTCATGCTTTATGAGATAATTTGGGCCCATCTAATAATTAGATCACTTTAAATTGAGTCAAATCTTTTTTACGATAGTAAATTGCATACAATCATTATTATTATTAATATATATATATATACATATATATTAAAGTCCTAAATCCTAAATGTATAGATAGGTAGATAACTAAAGAAGAAAATTACACAGAGATTTCTTGGTCAAGCCCCCTTTAAAGAAGAAAATTACGCACAGATTTCCAGGTCAAGCTCCCTTCAAAATTTCTCGGACTGGAAAATAAAACAAACAATAAATGAAAGAAATACTTCAAGACTTGAAATGAGTTAAGGTCGCGGCTTATCATAAGTTCTCGTCTCATGAAAAATGAGCTAATTCATATATATTAACATAAATAAGCCAATGGATAAAGTCTTGAGGACTGAACCAAAAAAAAAAAAAACAGAAGGCATTAGCATTTGCCAACCTATTAGACAGTCTTCCTGAGAACCACTCAGCCGCCAGAACAATTAATTGGTTCAATTACAGAATAGCGTGGGCAAGAAAGAGTTGAACAACCAGGCTATAGGGATTCAATTGTCCAAAATCGAATTAATTTTTCAAATACACATTAGCTGATAATACATGTGTGGGTCATTTCCACTGAGAGGTACAATTAATATATTAGGTAAGTAGCACCAAATATCTAAGCAAATAGAGATTAAAAAAAAAAGAAACAGAAGGGAAAAGTTTTTTATTGTATAGCACACCACAATAATTACATTTCCTTCAACTAGTGAATTACAAAAAGACAATTCAAGGCTGTCGAAGCCTCAACCCAAGGAGTGCCTTCCACAACCTTGTTTAGAGACGGCCACTATGGATCTTCGATCATACTTTTGGTGTGACATCTGCGGCCAACATCAAGTTTATGTCTTAATGTACACCGTATGTAGAACATGTCAAACATGGCTTAACATGATTTTTACAAAAAACTATTTACATCGACAACCCCGAGCTAAGATCAATACTCCGGTCAAAACTATTTTTCTTTTCTGTTTTTTTTTTTTTTTTTTTTGAAAAAAAAAAAGGATAAAAATGGCAAAAGAATGCACAAGACCAGAGATGAAGAACTTATTTAGAAGCAGCAATGATCAATCTTCAGGAGCTTCTTCGATGAGTTTTGTTATCAGCTAGCCCATTTATGACACTTTTTGGAGAAGATGGTCCCTCACTGTGGACAATCTTTTTCTCACTTTGCTTCCTCACATACTCCTTTCTCTTTGGTTTCCTCTCAGTATTGGATAAAGATGATGAGCTCCCTCCAACTATAGTAGGAACCAAATACCACCCGATGGAAGTGCACAGAATAGCAAAAGACCGTCCGTATACCGCCAGAAACAGCAAAATCAACACCACGATCACCGGGAAGTAGTAATAAGGTTGCTTTAGATTCTCCAGCCTAAAGCTTCCATTGCATCTGAGACAGCGCCTCTTCTTCTTGCTCGTTTTCTCGTCCAATTCCTCTTTGGGGACGACCAATTCGGTACTCTGGATGTTTGAACTCGTCTTGTCTACTGCATCGCCGCCGGCGGCTGCTGCTATTTGATTAGCCATTGGAGGATTACTGTTATTATTGGACTGTTTGATCAAATTCATGCTGTTTTTATCTTGCTTTTTCTCCTTGACCTTCACGACGATTGGCTTGACGTGGTCGGAATCATTGGCGTAGACGAATCTCACGAAGGAGATGTCCTCTGAGCCCATCTCCGTGTAAATCTTCTGCTTCTTGTCGTCGAGATCTGCTAGGAGCGCGTAGAATTTGTCGAGGCCCCTGTCCGCATAAGGGTTCTTGTTGCTGCTGTCCTTGCTGATAATCTTGCAGAAACTGGTGCTCCTTTTGGATCTCTTGGGCGTGGGACAAGGGCTGTTGGAAGTAGCTTCGTTTTCGTATTCATCTTGATGCCCAAAGCTTCCACTCCCACAAATGAACATTTGAAATCAATAGATTGATCAATATGAAAAATTTAGGTTGCACGATGAGTCTTTTTCTTATATCTAATTTGCAGACAGATTGAATCAAAGAAAGTGAAAGCCACAAGGTCTATGGATATATATTGAGGTGGGGGGGTGGGAGCCCATTTAGAAGACTTGCTCAAGGGGATTGCGGTCAAGCAAATGCAAATAGTCTTGGCCAAGTTTAAAATTCCGCGGAAGCTTCTATTTCTTGCATTATATTTTTGGGGTTGGACTTCTTGGGAGGGGATTATGAATATCTGCTCCATCTTTGAATATGGTTATAGGGCTTTCTAGTAATTTAATATGTGCCCTTTTATTTAATTAGATTTGATTTGAAATGGTCCTGAGTCTACAATGGAAACATTTATAAATTATTTTTAATTTAATGAAGCTATACACGACGCGACACGTTGAAACACATGCTCGATTGATCTATTCTCCGGTTACCACTATTGAGAATTTTTCTTGACACACGGTTTTGGTGTGATAGACAAGTAACGGGGTTGAATTTTCGACGGAAAAAATATTTTCATATTTTCTTGACATTGACGCAAATATATAAATTTTAATGTGTGTTAGTTGTTTTGTTTTGCTGAATCAATAATTAAAATGTGTGCCTGTCTAATAAGATGTTTTGGGTGTTAATCTTTTAACGCTTGGATGTTATTGTATTTTCCCTGGAAGTTTCTTTTTTAAGTTTGATTGTACTTAGAGGGTGTTTGGCTTAATTGATTCCAAAGTTTCATAAGTTTCTACATTTTATGATATATTTTTAAAGCTTATAAGATGATTGATTTTTTTTTAAAAATAAAATTTTAAAATATTTGGATAAAATAAAATTTTGAAGCTTATAAGATGATAGTAATGATAATTTTGTAATCAATATATTTAAAATCGAGAGAGTTTATTAAGATCTTTAAAATAAGTTAGAAATTTCAAATTTTTTGAAAAAGAGCTTAGTGTTGGTTTGGTTTTATTTTAAAAAACCCTTTTCATTTTCTCTTGAAAATAAAAATAAAAGCTATCAACTTATCCCATATTTTCACAAACAATTTCATTCTAAGCACATTTTCCTAACACACTATTATACTCTCTCTTTATTTGCACATTTTATTTTCTCCTACTCACATTTGCACAACTTTTAATACAAAAACATTACAATATCCAAATACAACTCATTTTTAACATTCCACAATTATTTCATTTTAAATAAAATATCTGAACAATATTTTATTTTTAAAATTACACTTATAACAAACTTTTCACTATTTATTTTCACCAAAAAATAAAAATATTTCATTAAACAGCCCCTTATAAGTTCCTAACATCTTATTTTAAAAGTTTATAAACTCTTTTCTAAAAAAACAATTACTGAACACTTATAAACTCACCCAAACACCTCTTAATTATCAACTTTTTAATTCTTAATGTATCAAATGTTGTGATTGGTTGGTTTCTCTATGAGAAAAAAACTATTTGTTATCTGCAATCATACGTGCAGTTTTTCACTATAGCAAACAAATATTAAGTAGAAAAACGTTATTTTGATTGTCATTATACTTTCAACTATTACAGTACTAGCATGGGTCTCGTGTGTTATATACATGTACGAATTAAATATATAAAAGTGAAATTGATTCATGATATATTTTTTAATAAAATGCATGGTACAAAAAAAATATTTCACAAAAATTTTGTTCAAATAAAATAAATATTGCAGTTAAAAAATAAATATGCCAAAATATATTTTATTAAATAAAATACCTGGTACAACTTTTTGTTTTTCATAATTTTTTAATTATAAATATATTCTCGTTTTTAACTCATTTCTCACTATTTATGCAAGGCTTCAAAGACATTTTGTTATGTAAAAACAGTTGAAACTTTGATATCTTGACTGATGATTACCGAATAAACCGAATAGACAACAAAAAATTTAGATGAATAATTAAGTATTTATTTGCCAATAGGAGTTCGAAATAATTTATTGATTGACCACACCTCTCACGATTACATGTCCTTTCATATAAATAAAATCCCTCTCTATATGCCTAGTGCAATTAAAATCGATTTAATAATTCAAATATTTTACTTTTTAATAACTTTCTTCTAATTTCATATAAAAATGATAAAAAATATTTTTTAATATTTCAAAAAAAATATTATTTAAAAACATAAAATGGAGATTTCATTTGAAAATGTAAAAGCTTTAGAATAATTTATTTAACTTGACTAAATTATAAGTGATATGGGATAACCCAGCAGGCACAATAGGCCCAACATCGAATGCTCAGAGGGCCCAACATCAAATGAGATAGTTCAGGAGGCCCAACGGTACTTCTGTTTGGTCAATCGATATCGATCTCACTTGGTAGGGTCTGCGGTCAACCCATATCGACCTCAAGACCACTCCAAAAGTTCGAATATTCGAATCTAATCGACATGTATCGACCTCAAGACCCACTCCGGTGTTAACCTAGATCCCTGCCGTGTTTATTAGTCTGACAGGCTGCATGCCCCCGAATTAATGACACATGGCGACTGGTACAACCGCTGCCACCAACTCTGACAACTCTGACAACCCTACCACCAACTTTGGTAGAAATGCGCTTCCACTGGCATTGTTTATCCGGGAAAACAAGAGATTTAGCCACCTAACACAGTACCAGGATCTAGACATGGAATGATCCCCAACCCCTTGGCAAAGATAAAGGTCAGTACACCCGATAAGGGTACTTAGGTCAAATCACGCTTACAAAAAGCTATAAATACTTCAGGCTCATTTACACTCAAAGTAATGCCACATACGCTACAAACTTTACATTTTTTATATTCTATTCGATATCTCCATCTCGACTAAAACTAACTTAAGCGTCGGAGTGCCTTAGTCGGGGGTACCTCTGCTAGTTTAACATATGTTGTGGCTGCAAATCTCAAGCCCCAAGTTATACACAACCCTGAATACTCGACCTCCCTGGTCGAATTTCAGTAGCACAACTCTCATTTTCTCTATACGCAGCTTTCAGCAGCATCATTTGGCTCCATCTGTTGGAATCCATTGAGATTGTAGCAAGAAAATGGTAAACACACTCAAAGTAGGTTCTGGAAGGAAAGAGAACCAGAGGTCCACTTCCCCACCTCTCCCTAACCCCTAGTAGGATACAAATACTCCGAGCACCAGCGCTCCCCAGGAGCAAGTAGAAACACTCACCATGCCCCAGTTGATGCAACTGATAAGTGAGCAAATTTTTGCTTAGATATCAACCCAGTTATCTGTCGCTCTGAACAGGCATACTATAGTGCCTGCTCCCACAGCCGGTGCAACTTCGCAGCTGCCCCCATTGAAAAATAGGTCCCCGAAGAATAGTCATTCCCATCGAGAGGCCAGGCAGCCACCCGCTAGGCGCAAAGTTAGTCCTAGACGCCTGCAGGAAGAAAGAAAGCGTCCAAAAGTGCGAAAGAAGGTAGCAGACTTGGTAGATCACACCAAACATAATCGACCCATACAGTGCGATAAGATCGAACGCTCTAGGCATGACTACCGCAAAGAGAGGGGAGAATCTGCAGATTTGGTGCATCAGCCCATTTGAGCCCCATAGCACGATAAGGCCGAGCGTCTCAAATTGGGTCTTGATTGAAATGCCACCCAGGTGGATCGGGACAAGTGGAAAGAAGTATCCTATAAGTCCAGTAGCTAAACAGACGTCTAGATCGGATCTCGAGAAGGAATACCAATAGGGCACCAAACTTGGAGGTTCCTCAAAGGTCTCGTCAGGAGAAAGGGTGCCCATTTGTTCAGGAAATCATCGACGAGTGCATCGCCATAGATGCTAAAGTCCCCACCAGTCGCCTGAGGTATGATGGCTCCACCGACCCTAATGAGCATCTCATGCAATTTGAGCACA
>JACGDI010005421.1:176218-217037 GCA_014898725.1 Jacaranda copaia | reverse complement strand
TGGAGAAATGGGCAAAAGTGGCGGGCTGGTCGTATAGGTGCATCAGCATAGCAAAACTGTACAGTGTGGCAAAATAATTAGGGAGTAATTATGTGATGCAAACCCTTAATCCTACGAGGAGGTTGATTATGGATTGGGCAAGTGGGAACCTAAGACCACATTTCAACCCCTCCTCAAATACAATTATAAATCCCTAAGGAGGTCGATGCATTCTACCTTGAGTCCCCAACGCTACTAGCTCATACTCATAGGGGATATGATACAATACTCTAATACGCATTAGGTCTGCAATGATTATTTTTGAGATTATTTCAGTGTAATGGTCAGGGGTGAATAATTGACCTAAACTTGCAAACATATCAACAGGGCCAGTCTCCCCCTCCGACATTACCCTAACATCACTGAAACTACTACTACTACTTGAGCTAGAGCTTTTGCTTGCAGAAAGACTGGACTTAGACATGTTCTTAGCCCCAGTCTCCCCCCTATGGGCCATATTTTCTAACCTAGTACTATCAGAATCGAGACTAGCAGACATGCTTCTACAAAGGAAAGGTAGAAAAGAACAAGAATAACAAAGACACTCACAGTGGAAATTTCACAAAGGCAATGCACAGAACTTGAAGGGCTTCAAATATAGTGATTTGACCAAAAGTTCAGATAGCAAAAGTGTAAATAAAGCCAGTTATCTCCCTATTTATAGGCATCTATGCGTGGGAATCCATGTAACTACTATGATGACAGCCTGCCCTAATACACCTCGTATTCTATGTACTAATAGCCTCATTAAATGTAAAGAAACTGCCTCAAACCCTGGTCGATAGTTTAAAAACCTAGGTCAAGAATTCAAAAATCCTAGTTGAGCATAGTACCCACTATGGTTGAATGTAAACTCCCTGCTCCTTCTCGTCGGCAAGCTCGATCAGGATCGTGAGTTGGGGGAACTCATGATATGGGATAACCCAGTAGGCCCAACAAGCCCAACATCGAATGCTCAGAGGGCCTAACATCAAATGAGACAGCCCAGGAGGCCTAACGATACGTCTATTTGGTTGACCGGTATCGACCTCACTTGGTAGGGTCTACGATCGATCTATATCAACTTTAGAACCACTCCAAAAGTTTGAATATTTGAGTCTAGTCAACATGTATCGACCTCAAGACCCACTCCGGCATTGACCCAGATCCCTGTCATGTTTATTAATTTGACAGGCTGTATGCCCCCATATTAATAACACGTGACGGTTGGTACAACCGCTGTCACCAATTTTGACAACTTTGACAACCCTGCCAACAACTTTAGCGGAGACACACCTCTACTGGCATTGTTTATTCGAGAAAATAAGAGATTTAGCCACCTGACACAATACCAGGATTTGGACATGGAATGACCCCCAACTCCTTAGCAAAGGTAAAGGTCAGTACACTTGATAAGGGTACTTGGGTCAAATCACGCCTACAAAAAGCTGTAAATACTTCAGGCTCACCTACGCTCAAGGTAATGCCACATACACTACAAACTTTACATTCTCTATATTATGTTCGATCTCTCCATCTTGATCAGAACTAACTTGAGCATCGGAGTGCCTTAGCCGGGGGCACCTCGGCTAGTTTAATGTATATTGTGGTTGTAGATTTTAAGCCCCAAGTTATTCACAATCCTGAATACTCGACCTCTCTAATCGAATTATCTATAGCACAACTCTCATTTTCTCTATACGCAGCTTTCAGCAGCACCAATAGGGTATTAAGAGTTGCTAACTTTCAATTTATAAATTATACATAGATTCTTAAAATATCTAAAACTTAAAAATAACAAAGAAAAGGTATTAAATGATGGAGTAATATATTTTTATTTAATATTCTTTTGAATTATATATATAAATATATATTAATAAGAAAAAGTACTATTTGTGAATTTATTTTATCACATTTAAAATTATCAAATAACAGGTATTACATATTTTGTAAATATTTATAAAATAATAATTTATTTTTAATACTTGACTAAGTATATAATACACATCAATATCTCGTTACCAAAAAATGTACAAATAATTTAACAGGATTCTTAGTTTCAATAAAACTTAACTTATTGATCTAATACTATTCCTACACATTTATAGATATATAAAACTTTGTTTTGTAAATTTTTATTAAATAGAAATGTATAAATAAATTTAAATGACATAAATATTAAAAATGTACATATAAATGTGCTAAAAAATATAAAGAAAGGGTTTCTTAAGTTTTTATTTATCAAGCTTTTGAGAATTTCATCTACATCAACAATATATTTATATACCCTAGAAGAAATTTGCTTCAGATATTTGAGAATGAGTTTTTTGTTATTATTTTAATTATTCAAAAAACAAAAAAAAATTAGTTGAAAATGTTGATAATCTAAAAATAAAAATGAGAGATTTTAGAAGCTGTGAGAAGTAATTTTCAGATTTATGATAGACTTTAAATTAAAATATTAATCATATTCTGGATATATTATTTTATCTAAAAATATTTTGCATATTTAGAAGAGACAATCTTAAAATAGTTAAATTTAAATTTTTTTTTATAAGTGTAAGACTTACATATCGATTAATGCAAAATGATTCATTTATCAAATTTTATACTCTTTCAACAAGAAAATGATTATTTGATATTCTCTAAAAATAGGTGCCTTGCTTGAGCACCAACGAAGGGGTCTTGGATGTCACCCAGCCAATGACACCTCCTTGCAGTGCAATACTACTTTTAACGAGCCTTCATCCGCCCTCCTAGCATGGAACCTTCCTAAATTTATCTTCTTACATGCCCAAAAACAAAAAATGGAGGAGTTAAACATAAGTGCTAAGGAGAATGTAAAAATGCTCTAACAAAGACACATGAAAAGGCAGCTAAAAAAAAAAAAGAAGATTGAGTACCCTCAAGGGAACATGTAAGTCATATCAAAGAGAGGATCAAAGAAATCCACCTCCTTGAAACTTTGATGAAGGTCACAATGGATGTTACCTAGATCGACTAGTCATGGTAAACTACTCTACCCACAATGAACATGCCAACCCTCTTCTCACACGAAGAAGAATCATTCCAAGACCCACTCGATGAAGGCAAGCCATTAATTCAAGAACTTATTGTTTGGTTTGAGGAAGACGTGAAAGAAAGGTGATTAGGCACTTTGCGCACTCCAAACAAAGAATGGAAATTATCTAAGGAGATGGGAAGATCCAAATCTCCCAAGTGGTGCTAAAATCTCACAAAGTATGTGAAAACCTTGGGATGAATCGACTTAAATACACCCCACAACTCCTGACTATTTTCATTAACAAAAGATTTGATGTGTTTACCCTTTGATGATTTACATTATTTTGATTATGACAAAATTACATTCCTAAAATTATGTGCTGAAAGCATGCAATTAAACGATGAACATCTTTCCATATTATCTACTTGAATCTATCTATGTGCTGGAATTTATTTTCCATAATTAAAAGATCTCTTGAACATTTTAATTGATTCACATCTCTATAATTTAGGAAAGAAATCATTCTTGCAGTAATTACTAAGATATCCACAATTTATGGTACTAATGCATGTTTACCATAATATGTTGTTTTCTTATTTGATTCCAAATATCCACTTACCTAATTAAAGATTTATGGCCATTAGAAATGGGCTTATAAATAAGAAAATAAGCAACAATAATCTGTGTGAATCACTTAGTCAAAAATATCTTTGTTAAGTGTTTCGAGAAGTTGTATGATACTCTCATACATATTTTGTACTTAAGTACCGCTAATTCCTTGTTGTACGTGTGTTTTTAATAGACCTTATGGTGAAGAGGGTCAAAGGAAGTTTACCTTCGATGGACCTTAGAGAGACAAGGACAAGGCAGTTTGTGTCTTGAGAGACTTAGTGGAGAAGAGGGATAGGATTCATACCTACTCTTGAGAGACTTCATGAAGAGAACAAATCGGCGCTTGGTCATTCTAAGAACCTTTAGGTAAAGAAACCAGTAGAGCGGTGTTGTCTAGAATCTTCTATAGCATCTTGGGTTCTAATCTCGAAGGAGACTGTAAAGCTTGCTATAGGGAGTGGTAGCAACTCATGCATCAATCCATAAAGGCTGTGCAAATGAACTAGTAGAAGTTCCCCTTAACCTATTCACACAGCAGCCGGTTTGGCAATGCTATTGAATTTACCTTATTCCGTTTAGGATTCTTATTTAGCTCTTGCGAAGAGCTAGTTTTCGCCTTACTAGGATGTTTTTGACCTTTTACTTTTATTTTGTCCAATTACTATGTTTACTTATACAACATTCTTATATCTTAGTTGATTTGACATGTTCAAAATCCTAAGTGAAAAACTTAGGTAGAAGAGTAGGCTTGCTGAACCTTTATAGATACTAGTGTCTATTTACTTCTATTTTTTTTACTACTTTATTTATCACTAATCTGACTGGCTGTTTAACAAGCATTTACAAATTTTAATTAGTAACTAAAATAATTTTCTACAAAAGACTTAAACCATTTTGAAAGGCTAAAAAGCATCTTTAAGTGATAAACTTTCACTGCATTAAAATCTCTTAAACCTAATTCACCCTCCTTTTAGGCTTATAATCATTCTCAATTGGCATTCGAGCATTAGTCCTCTATATTATGATGTAACTACCCAACTAAAAGATCATATGACCACTAATACTTTTGATGTCTTTACAAAAAGGCAATTGCACAACTTGCCTCCATTGTTTGATGGTTCCAACTATTCTACATGAAAAAACTAGAAGCAAGAATACAAAATTACCCTAGATTTTGATTTATGGGATGTAGTTAGTGAAGGGCTGCTAATTCTAATGAAATTAATTGATGGTCAAATGGTTCCGAAGAAGTAATGAGAATTTATTAGTTATGATAAAAAGGTCACCTCAATAAATACAAGCACCAAAAAATAATTGTTGAAGAATGTTGCCATGCTATGGATGATCTAGGCCAATGTTCCACAAGTCTTACGCATACACAAATGCATTTTCCACCTAGAAATAATAAAAGGAATAGAAAATTTAGAAATTGCATGAATAAAAAAAGTACCAAACCAGTTTCAATGACTTCCAGAAATAATTTTCAAACTAGTTCAAAAAACTTGCTTTTCTTGTGATAGATCTAGTCATGTCAACTATAAATGTTCAATTGAAAAACGCATTGGAACCAAGTTTTTTTAGGTAAGAAAATTGTCTACTACTAATCATGAAAGACCTAACAGAGTTTGGGGACTTAAAATAAACTAATCTCTTACAAGTTTATGCCGAGAAATATTCTTGGAAATAAAAGTCGTTCTTGGATAGTAGATGTTCTAGGCATATGATGATAGATGCGTCCATTTCCCATAGAAATTATTTTCTATGCAGACAACATAAAAGGACGCATAATAGGTAAAGGTACCATTGGTAAGCAAACTGGTACTACTATTAATAATATATGACTTGTTGAAGACTTTAAGCATAACTTGCTTAGTATCAATCAACTATGCGATGAAGGTTATGAGATTAAATTCCTTCCTACTTATTGTATTATTAAGCCAAATGAGAAATTGATTTTTACTGCTACCAAGAATGAAAATGTTTATTACATAGCCCTTGATGATTTAACCTGTACAAATATGGAGTATTTAGCTATTTCAAATGAAGAATGCTGGAAATGGCATAGGAGATTGGGCCACGTAAATATGGAGCTTATATCTAATATCACAAAGAAAGATCATGTCAAAGGGGTACCAAAGTTAAATTTCTTTAAGAATAGAATATGTGATGCATGCCAAAAGGGAAAGCAAATTCAAACATCCTTCAAACCAAAGAATGAGGTCACAACTTCCAAGCTACTGAAACTTCTACACGTTAACCTATTCAAGCCTATGAAAGTAGTTTTCCTTGGAGGTAAAAGATATGTGTTTATCATAGTAGATAATTATACTCGTTTTATGTGGGTTATATTCCTTGCTCATAAAAATAATGCTTCAAATGTTTTTATTTCACTCGCCAAAAACTTCAAAATGAAAAGGGTTATTTTATTAAGAAAATCCAAAGTGACCATGGAACTAAATTTTATGAAATAAACTTTACTTTATTTTGTAAAGAACATGGTTACATTCATGATTTTTTTGCTCCTAAAACTTCCCAACAAAATGCAGTGGTTGAAAGGAAAAAGCACCTTAGGTGCACCTACATTTAGGTGCCCAAGGTACCCACCTCACGAGCGCTTAGGTTTGCTAGCCCTTGGGGTAGCCAATGGTCCAGGCTGCAACAATCCACTGTCGCCTTCTTTCACTTTTGTAGATCTTAACTTAGTTTGGGACTCTTACCTCAAACTAAGTTTTACTTCTCGACATCTAACTATCAAGACATGGCATGACCAAATCTAACAAACCTCAAAATATTTTATTGACTCTAAAGAGTTAGGTAAACATTCACAAAGAATGAGACAAGAAAAGGAGAACAAAAAACAGAGCATTAAAGAAGTTACCTTAAGAATTCATTTCAAAACTTATCATAGATGCTTGCTTACCTCTATCAAACTTGCCAAAATTGAATCCTTGGACAAACTTAAGGCCATTGGCAAGATGCTCCCTAAAACTTGTCAGACCTTGAGACTTGAAGAATCTCAACTTAGATGAAAGTTGAGCCGTTTCAAATTTCCACACAAAATACAAATAATAAAATTAATTGGTTGCTTTACTAAAATTCAATCAAATTAAATAAAAAAAAGTTAAAAATTAAAACCAGACCTTATATTATACTTTCAAGATGAAAATTAAATTTTCAAATTGCAAGTAGGGGGCTTGATGGTATGGCAAATTAACTCCATAAGGGTAAAGAAGTAAAAATGAACTAAAGGACCTAATTAATTAAAATATAAGTAAAATTAAAGGCCAAAGAGTCCAATTCATCAACTCCACTAAGATGGACATTTAAACCTTACTAATCTTTGGCCCACTAAGGTTAAAAACACTATAAATATCGAGTTTTAAAATCAAATAAGATGTGAAAAATCATCTATAAAAATTTGAGAGCTCCAACTCTATATAACATGTTTCAGAGCAAAAAACTCACAAAAATTTATTGATTTTCAGAAAGGACTATAATTTTATTTTCGAGCAACATCACTAATTTATGAAAAATAAAATAATGTATTTAAGATATACAAACTAATTCTAGGAAATGAGTTGTTGCAAATTATTTACAAGGCGCGGTAAGTGATTTACTAAATACCATGCTGTTTTGACTTTCAATGTTATACAGTAGCATTATTAATGCTTGATTCATAATTTGATCATAGCACTTTGGATTGGTTGGCCCATACCGCCGAATTGAAGGAGTAATTAATGCTATTTGACTTTTTGCGGCCAATGTTTGTTTTCATAGATTTTTTTCAAAACACAAATATGTTTTCCAAAATTCAACTTTTTTCAAAAATATTTATTAAAAAGTTTGATCATTCCAAGACCTTTACAACAATTAAAGATAATATATTTATAGTTTCAATCATTATTTTAATATATAAATATATTTTTCAATTATTATATCATTATAAAAATAATATATCTTAATAAAAAAATTTAACATGACATCCTACTAAGACATAAACTTACATAAAAAAAATATTAACAGTAGAATTAAATTTTCTCCCAAAACACAATCAACATAATTTCATTCTAAACATATTCTTCAATACCATTTTCAAAATATATATACTCTTTCAAAAACTTCTTCGAAAAAATTATAAACACATCCAATCATATTCTCTATATTTTCTTGGATTAATTATAGTTACCTTTCTTAGAATAGGTAATTACCAAAAATGGTATTATATCTTCTATAACTATAGAAATCTTCCCTTTTAACTTACCATATTTACCATACCCATTTTATTATTAGGATTTGGACAATAATTAAAGACATCATGGCTAGTTGGTTGGAATGATAAAATGAAATACAGTATTTTTATTCCACCTTATTATTCATCTGGTTGAGGTGATAATAAGCACTCAAACTCGCATGAATACTGAAAACCCATATTTATATGTACAATTCTCATAATAAATTAATCTATCACCCCCATCGATTTATTTATCATGCAAACCAAACTATACACATTAATAAAAAATTATACAAATTATCATAAAATAAATAATCATATGATAACTTAAAAATCTATTATGTCCTTGACCGACCTAGCTTTATATTTTTCTAACTAAGATACCCTTAGCAGATTTTGGCCTAATTTGATGTGGGCTAATAGACCTAATACTATATTACAATCTCATTTAGTTAGGCGTTTGATAGGCAAAATTAAGGTTGTTGGCTGGCCTACCATTTAATAGATTGCTTGACACTATTGCAAGTAATAGTTGCTATTTATGTAGTGGCAATTGAGATGCAATCAATTAATGCAAAAAATTATCATTATTACCCTCCAATTTGTGAAACTAGTCTAGAAAAAAGAAACATGGACTAAAAGATAATTTTGGTGCAAGGGTAAGATGGTAATCTATATGATAGAGTAAAGTATCAAACAATGATAGAAGATTGTACAAGATTTATGTGGTGGCTAATTTATATGTATAATCTCCACTATCAAATGAATCAATAAATTTATAATTTTTACTATTTTCACCACTAACATAATCTCCACTTGATATGAGATGGCCCAACAAGTCCAGTCCAATCAACCCAAGAGTGCACCTCCAAGCTCAAGTTATCTCAGAGGCCTAGTTAGGTTGTCGATCATGATCAACCAGTCACTCACTTGGTTGCTAAGGCAATAAGCAAAATCACACTACTTAATTAAACCCTAGGTCAAATGCGCGAGCTCAATTGTATCCAATGAGAGGGCTCAAGCGCTGTGCCCCAAGAGGCTGCCTACTCTTATAAACCAATTTTGTAGTCAACTTCATTATCGACCATCGAGGTTGTTACAATATTGAATTGTATCTCTATCATATTTAATGCCCTGACAGAAAGCATGCCTCCGCATTAATGGTGAATGTTGCCCCAATACCATCTCTGCCACCGCTTCTACCAGGAGACGCACCATTAGCGTATTATTTTGTCCCTAAAAGCAAAAAGTGATACCACCTAAAATAGTTTAAGGATAGGAGATGACCTAAAACTCCCCATATAAGGACAAGAGCCCCCTACACATGATAAGGGCATCTCAAATATATCATCCACCTGGAGAAGGCTATAAATACCTCATTGCCAACCACTCCTAAAGTATGCCATTCTTCACTATAAGCTCTCATTCTGTTGCTTAGTTTGTCTAGTCGACCAGTATTGACTTGAGCATCAGAGTACCTTAATCGATGGCGCCTTGACTAGTCTGATGTTTGCTCATAATTGCATATCTTACCCCAAGCTATTCCTAAGTTGGATTTCTCAACCAGACAAGTCGAAGTAACCTAAACACTAACCCAATCTAATAAAATATAGCTTTCATCCTCATCATTTTGGTGTCGTTTATGGGAAAGTGAGACTATAATCAAAAAATAATGAACACCAGGCAAGCTAGTCAAAAAGGGAGAAACATATAAGGACAACATTTTCTCCTTCTCCTCTTCAGCCTTATTAAAAGTTGAGTGCTTTGGGTCTTAGAGCCCTATCGGAGCAAGTCATCACTTTAACTATGCCTCAACTTATGCAATTAATCAGTGAACAAATCTCTACTCAATTGTCTACCACTTTGAATCAACATACAACTGTGCCCACCCCAGCAGCTAGCACGACTTCACAACCCCCTTCTTTCGAAGAAAGATCCCTAAGAGATAGTCACGGTTGATCAAAAACCTGGCAATGATAGACAAGACACAAGGCCAGCTCCAAATGCCTGCTGATGTGACCCCCATAAAGAAATTATCAATTCTATTGATCACTACATTTAGCCTATTCGAGCCCCCAGCATGATCCGGTCGAACGTTCAAGAATAGACCAGTAGGAGAAAATTAGTAAGCCAATAGATCATGCTGCTCAAACCCTTCGAGCCTAGCAACATGATAGGATCGAGCATGCAAAGCCGCATTTGACAGAAATATGAGCCAGGTAGATTGAGAATAGTAGGAAAAAATGTCACACTAGGTTCAATAGCTGAATAGATGCTCCGAGGAGATATCTAAGAGAAATACTAAAAAGATCCCCAACCCTAATAGTCCCAAGAGATTTTATCAGGAAAGAAGGTCACTATTTATCTAGGAGATAATCGATGAGCACATTACCATCAATGCCAAAGTTTCAATAGAACTTCCACAATATGATGGTTCAACTAACCTGAACAAGCACCTAATGCAATTCGAACACATAATGCAACTGCATGGTCACAATAAATATATACACATGAATATGCTGATCACCATATTTTAGGGCATTATACTCGATTAGTTTGTCAAACTTGAGCTGGCATTGATATATTCCTATGACCTATTATATGATAAGTTCTTTCACCAGTTCGCTAGTTAACGAAAGGTGAAATGCCCCCACACCTATCTCCATACTATGAAGCAGAATGAAGGGGAGTCCCTCCGTGACTTCTTTGCCAGATTCAATATAGAGGTGTTAAAAATTGACAACTCAAAGATCGAGTTTATAATTGATGTCCTTTTCTTAGGACTCAAACATAAAAAGTACGTCAATGCTTTGGTGTGAGAACGCTAGTGGTTGATGGAGGAACTGCTCAACCTGGTAAAGAAACATATGACCTAGAAGGAGATGAATAGATTGAAATTTGGTAATTCTAAAGTCGAGAAGAAGAAGAACAAGGAGAAAGATGACTGATAGTAAATAGAGGGTTGTCGACCTCCCATCAAACACTTTCATGACTACATACCTCTCAACCTCCTGAGAAAGGAGGTGTTGTTCATAATCTAGCATGATAACCTCTTAAAGAAACCCAGAAAGTTGACAGTAATGAGGCCATGAAAAAATTAAAAAAATATTGTTATTTCCATAAATAGAGGGGCCATGACATAGAGGACTATTTCAACCTCCATGATGAGATTGCGAGGTTGATTTGACAAAGTCATCTCAAGAAGTATGTGGCCGAAGGCGCCTAGGTGGAAGCAAGCAAGACTGAGCAAACTCCCTGTAGAAAAAGGTTGGTTAGCTCAAGGAGAGAAGATAAAGGGAAGAAACCTGCCTAGGACACCTGCCCACCCATTCAAGGAGTGATTCACATGATTGTGGGAGGTCCCACTGGGGAGGACTTGAAATCTACAAGGTGGTAGGCACAAAAAGGACTGGACTCAACTAGGGCTTCTCCTATCAAAATAATGTTTCATTTGTCCACCAATACAAAGCCCATCTTGTTCACTGATGCCGATCTCACCTATCTCGAGGGTAAGAGCATCAATCACAAAACTGACTGCCCCTATGGTGGTCTCCATCGAGATAGCCAACTTTGAAGTGAGAAAGATTTTGGTCAACAAAAGCAGCTCCACCAGTATTATTTTCCTATCAACCCTGAAAAAGATAAATTTAGGACAATTAAAGTTTGAGCCCATGCGCATACCCCTAGTAGAATTTGGGGGGTCAGAGATCATACTAGAAAGCTCCATCAACTTATCTACATTATTTGGGGAAGCATCGCATAAGAGAACAATCATGATCAACTATCTAATGATCGACACCCCATTTGCTCACAATGTTATAATTAGGTGACTAGCTCTAAATGACTTTCGAGCTATTATCTCGACTTACCACATGAAAATTAAATTGCCAACCCCAACAGGCACAGGTGGGTTGCTATGTAACATTAAAAAAGCATGGCGTTGTTATTCCATTTTGATCCAGTCAAGTGAACAGAAGACTCAACCACAATTGAAGACCTTGAGGGATGTCCCTGTAAGGGAACCTAAGGAGGGACAAGCTAGAAAGAAGATAAAATTGGGAGACACCAGAGCGAAGCTCGTCAGAGAGTTCACAATAGTTGAGCTGGAGCCTAAAAACCCTAACAAGACCACCAGAATTAGAACTAATATAAGCCACCACATGGAGTATCTCATGGTCGATTTTCTATAGAGAAACATCGATGTCTTCACCTAGAAGGCATCTGACCTCTAGGCAATCGACCCTAGTGTTATTGTCCACTACCTCAATGTAGACCCTTCGTACAAACCTATTAAGTAGAAGGTAAGAACTTTTAATGCCGAGAGATGTGAGATTATCGAAGAAAAAGTTAACAAACTCTTAGATGCATGCTATACTATAGGAATTTAGTACTCATCTTAGCTTTATAATATTGTACTCGTCCCCAAGAATGAGGAAAAGTGGCACATGTCTAACAATTTCACTAATTTGAATAAAGATTGCCCTGAAGATCCTTACACCTACTTTGTATAGATTGACTAGTAGATTCTATTGCTAGTTGTGAACTGTTAAGGATGGTGAATGCTTTCTAGGATTATCACTAGATATTCTTGGCACCTGAGGACAGGGATAAGACTTTTTTTGTGGTCCCTAATGGGGTTTATTGCTTTTTAGTCATACCTTTTAGGCTCAAAAATGCAGGGGCAAACTACCAAAGACTAGTCAACTTTATGTTTAAAAATGAGATTGGTAAATCTATTGAGATTCATGTTAATGACATAATTGTCAAAATAGAGAAGGCCAAAGACCATCTACTTGACCTCAACCACACCTTCGCCATATTACAAGCATTTGGCATGAAATTAAATCCAAAACAGTGTACCTTTAGAGTTTGAGGAAGCAAATTCTTAAGTTACATCGTCAATTAAAGGGACATCGAGACCAATCCACAAAAAAATTCAGGCAATGTTGGACATCGCACCACCTTGAATAGTTAGAGATGTATAGTACCTGGTTGGGAGGATTATAGCTCTTGGTAGGTTAATCACCTGTTTAGCTGACAAAAGCCTACCTTTCTTTAAAATACTCAGGAATACAAAGAAGTTGGGCTTCTAATGGAATGAACAGTGTGATTGGGCTTTGGTCAAACTAAAGAAATATTTATCCTTGCCTCCTATGCTTGCCAAGCCATAACTAGAAGAGGTGCTGCACATTTACTTGACTATTTTTGAAGCTTCAATTAGCTCAGTTTTGGTCTCAACCAGAGATGGAAACCATTAACCAATCTATCACTGTACCAAGGTGCTACAAGTGCCAAAACATAACTACTTGGAGATTGAGAAGTTTGTTCTCACATTAGTTATTACGACTCGAGAGCTGCAACCATACTTTCAGTCCCATGCAATTATAGTACTAATGAACTAGCCATTGAAGTAAGTACTCTTATAGCTAGATACGTCTAGTAGATTAATAAAATGGGCCATCAAATTAACATAGTTTAACATCACTTTTCAACCCCAAACAGCATTAAAGCACAAGTTTTGGCAGATTTTGTCACCGAGTTGGTTGATCTCCTCATGCAAAATTGTGAAAACCTTCTTGTTTGGACCTTGCACATCGATGGGTCAGTGACCACTTCATGAAAAGGCGTAGTTTGTTGCTCTCCATTCTTTTTTGGCAAAGAAATACAACTTTGCAATCAAGCTCGATTATGCAGTGACCAACAATTAGGCAAAGAATGAAGCCCTCCTCACTAGAATCAGGATGGTACTAGACCGAAGGGTCAAGCACTTGGTAGTAATAACAGATTCTTAGTTGGTTGCAAAGCAGGTTGAAGAAAATTTTGAGGCTAAGGACTCGACAAAGAGCCTGTACCTAGCAAAAGTTAAAAGACTATAGCAATTGTTCAAAAAGTTCACCCTCAGCCAGGTACCTCGATCAGAGAACAAGTGAGCAAATGCCCTGTCCAAATTTGCCAACTCGACCAAAGGAACAAGAGATAGAATGATAATATTTTTGGTCACCATTCACCAATAAACCATCAATAGGCATCCTTAAATATAATTTTGTGGGGAGCATCGAGGAAACATTTTCTTCTCAGCAATATCCAATAAAGCTTTGCCTAAGTCAGGGCATAGTTTTCGACAACAAGAATGAACACGCAGGCTCAGAGGACAAACAACCAAATTTACTGTTGATGAGCACGGCCAACTTTATAAAAGGTCAATCTTCGAACCATCCCTAAGGTGCTTAGATCCCAATCAAGCTCATGAGGTCCTATAGGACATCCACATAGGCATTTATGGGAACCACTTTGAGGGGAGATCTCTCACACATAAGGTCATTAGATATGAATACTTTTGGCTCACACTACTAAAAGATGTTGTTGACTTTGTTCGAAAGAGTCCATCTTGCCAAGTCCACTTAAACATCCCTCACTAGCCTGCTGCATCCATGATCAATGTATAGGTCATATGGCCATTCGACTAGTAATGGATTGACATTATGGAGTCCTTGCCAAAGACATAATGCTGATGCTGCCAAAGGTCATAAAGCCGAGATAGTCCCAAAAATAACTGATGCTGCCATCAAGAGCTTTATTTGCAAAAAAATCACCTACCACTTTGGTCTCCCCAAGATCCTCATTTTAGACAACAGAACACAATTCTAAATTAGAAACACACAAAATTGGTGCAAAGCTTTAGGGATCACCCAGCACTTTATTTAGATTGGGAACCCTTTATCTAATGACTAGACAGAGGTAATGAACAGAACTATTCTAAATCACCTAAAAGCTCGAATATGGGGGATTAGATTGAGCAGGGTAGACGACCTCCCTAGGGTACTATGGGCATACAGAATCACCCTCTATACAACCACATGTCACAACCCTTATAGTTTGGTCTACGATTTCGAAGAAGTCATCCCCTCTGAACTTATTCAACACACAGCCTAAGTGATCCACTTTAATCTAATTAGGAACACGTTTGAAAGAAAACTTAACCTGGAGACCATCGATGAGCGACGACAAGAAGCCTATAACACCATGCAACACTATAGTTCAAAGATGGCAAAAAACTACAACAAAGGTGTTTGACTGTGACACTTCAAGTTAGAGAACTGTGTTCTCAAAAAGGTAGAAGTATCTAAAAACATCGACAAACTTGACCCAAAATAGGAGGG
This sequence comes from Jacaranda copaia, assembly GCA_014898725.1. Classification (NCBI taxonomy): domain Eukaryota; kingdom Viridiplantae; phylum Streptophyta; class Magnoliopsida; order Lamiales; family Bignoniaceae; genus Jacaranda; species Jacaranda copaia. Next base: position 202,012 of record JACGDI010005421.1, on the reverse strand, counting down.
GCCCAATACTATTGTCAAGGTGTCAAAGCACAATGCATATCGACTAGCGGACATCAATGGCAACAAGCTTCCACATCTATGGAATGCCAGTAACCCTGAAGAAATTCTATATATGAAAGCTTTGTAATAGCCATTGCATTGTTTGATATAAACAAAGTTTTTAGTAATTCTGCTATCATTACTTGCAATGCTACAATAGCCCCCATCTTTCATCCCATAACTCAAAAAGACCACAGTCGACCTATGAAGTAGCTTTAAGCTACCAAATTAAAACTTTTTAGTCCAAAGTTTATAGTCGAACCACGAAGCAGCTTTAAGCTTATAAATCAAGGCTTTTTAACCTAAAGTTTACAATTGACCCATGAAGCAGCCTTAAGTTGCTGAATTAAAGTTTTATAACCTAATGATAACAGTCAACCTAAGCAACAGCTTCACACCAACAATTAAAGGCCTCTTAGTGACCATAGTCGACTCCATAATTAACAACATTAAGTAAAATCATTCAATACATTTAACCTAATATAATCACTCGAGTCTTGACCAAATAGTTGAGTAGAGCCTTCATGAAAATGCTAGGATAAGTTGACTAGTGATTGCGTCACATAAGATAACTAAACAAGGACTGTATGAATCGACCCGATAGTTGAAGATAATTTGGCAACAAAACATTAAACATGCAAGATTATTTCCTCGATTACAAACTTTTCATTACAAATGGGAAATAGGGGAAGATACAAAGCTATGCCTCGTAGGGCAACCAAACTTATACAGCATAAACTTCACTGGTTGCATGACCTTGCACCCTCAGCTTAAGCCACATGAGCGCTCTTTTCTATAGCTTAGTCGAGCTCATCCTCAATAGGATAGAAACTACCATAAGGCTGTCAGCCTCCTATTCGAGCCTCACAGTGATAGGTAAAAGAGTGATTGGTGCTGGTCACGAACACCCTGCCTTATCGACCAAAAACTCTCCAAGGCGTAGTAAATATTCACCGATATTAACTATGTCATTCCAAATCTCAAAGGCAAAGTTGTTCACAAAATCAAACTCTTTTACCACAGCAGCTAGTCTCTTCGCCACCTCAATTTGCCTCTTCTGCACAGTTATCATAGACTCAATCAGAACATCTCTCACAACCCCCTCCTTCTCGATTGCCTCCTCAAGCTTAAGATATGGTTGTAGCTTCTCATCCAAAATAGGGCTGATGTGGTCCTTGTCCTCTAGTTGAAAGGCATAACCAATAAACTTAAGTTGTTTGATAATCTTCTTGAACGCAATCCTCGTGTCATCCAAGACAATACTCACATCGTAAAAGGTAAAGCACAACATGAATTATTGCATTATCTCCTATTGCATGAGTGAGAGCTTTTTGTAAAATTCTACTCACGTCTCTTGTATAGCAGTATTGTGTCCTGCCATTTGACTAAAATCATAGTTTTGTTACACATCTAGACAAGCTTGATGCAACAACTTATCTATCTTGCTTTGTTCTTTGATTGCTAAGACCAGCTGCTGGTTTTTAGTTGTGAGCTACTCGTGAAGGTCCATGACTTCCTTGATTAGCTTGTCAACCTTAGCTTGGGAGGTCTTGAGCTGTACCTTGATTGTTTACATGGTCCTTCCCTCCTTCAATCATTCACAATCGACCGAGTTAACTCCAACCTCAGGTAAAAATAGTAGCCCAATTGGCTCACCTGAAAGGAAAAATTTATCATAAGTAAATCATGCTCAAACAATAATAGACAACATTCAATAAGAAACATGAATTAAGCATACACTTATAATATTGCGGTATGCTAGATCCTTGAGCGCACTAGCCTGGTTAGTTCTATGAATTTTCTCTAATCAAACATGAAGGGCCTAGCCACCATCACTTTGAGCACGGTGGTCCCGATTTACTTTAACAATATCATAGAGTGTGAGCTATGAATAGCCATGAAGGGCTCCTTTTCGAATCGAGGTGATGTCGACTTGGGTAAATGAAATAGCATGTCATCACCATATTTCCCAAATAGATCATAGCCTGAAGGCTAACCAGCTGCTGTGATTTTTCTTTTACCTTTGTTGATCATCGATTTTCTTAGAGTAGGGCTTCTCCACTTGACTAGTTATCTTTTGTCCCGATCAGTAGGGCTACTACCAATTGCCGCCATCGACTGAGTGGGCAACGCTCTCGGAGTTGTTTAAGTTACTTGAGGCATTAGGGCAACAGCTGAGGTGGCCTCTCATTGAGCAACTACTGCCTTGCAATGCTTCTCATTCCTTTGGGCTTAGGCCATCATTTTTTGCCTTACAGGGTTCATGATTTTTTCTCGATCTGACAACGCAAAAGAGAATTGTAAGACAAGCGATCAAACTCAAGAAAAAAGATAAATAAAATAAAATAATTATAAAAATTGACAAAGAGTTTCTACTTAGTTAATCACTCGCTGACAAAATTAGGTCAACCAGCGACAAGCCAATCGGCACCAAACATCTCTCCTCAGTTAACATAGGGGCCTCCATTTGGCTAAACTTGACTAAGTCCCTGATGAAGGTATTTGGCCAACTTGATGTCAAGTTACTAGGTATCTCGATGTGCCCCCTCCACCATCCCTTTGGAATGCTAAACTCCCAGGCCCTCAAACATATAGAAAATATTTTTTCCACTCCTAGCCATAAGAGAAAGACAAAGTAACTAAAAATTTTCAATGTGGCCACCATAAGGTAATAGAATTCGGATTCCTCAGTGCTACCCAACTTTTGGGACATTAGGAAGTAGAAAAGGTTAGAGAAATTTGCAAATTAAGTCGAGTAGTCGAATAAATACATCAATATGGAAAAGCTATATATGGTTGAAAAGTAATTAGGTTACAACTGCGTTATCCAGACCTCCTTATAGGTCGACTATGGCTAGGTAAAATAGAACCTAAGACCACATCTAAAGGCTTTCTAAAAAATGGTGATGCACCCCTCAAGTGGTCGATGTACTCTATCATGAGGAATGAGGACTATGAGTTCATACTTAACAAGGACATGATAAAGCTCCCTAATACATATGAGGTTAACTGGGGTAATCTTCGAAACGATTTCACTATAATGATCTAGAGTAAAAAGTTAACCACACAATGCTGGTACCTCGCTTTGGGCCAGCGTTGCCCCTAAAAAGTAACTTGTTTATCGCTTGAGCTGCTGAAGGTCGAGCTATCGCTCGATGAGCTACTTAAACTACTTTCACTAGCACCCTTTCCCTGAAATGGTGCCCGATGGGACCTAGTAGCCTCACTATTAGAAGTATTTAACATGCTTAAGAAATAGCTCAGGAAAAACTTAAAGGATCTTGATGAAACTTTAAAGCATGGAATGAAAGGATGAGAACTTTGTGAATTTAACGCTCGACCAAATGTAATGTAGTAAAAGTGTAAAATGAGCATTTTTACCGTGCCTATTTATAAGCATTTAGGCGCAAGAACTCAACCAATGATAATAATGACACAACCATCATTTAGCGCTTCACATGGCTCAACATAATAGGCACATTAAATGCACTAAAATCCTATTCAAATGACCAAAACCATGTCGATTCTCCAAAATGGCCAATCAGCAACATAACTACTCCTTGCTCCTTTTCGCCAACAAGCTCGATTAGGACCGTGAGTGGGAAGGACTCAGGATATAAGATGGCCTAGCCCAATCGACCCAAGAATACATCTCCAGGCCTAATTAGGCTGTCGATCATGATCAACCATTCACTCGCTTTGTCGCTTACACAATAAGTAGGATTGCATCACTCAATTAGACCCTAGGTTGAATGCACAAGCTCGATCATATCTGACGAGAAGGCTTGAGCGCAGTGCCTTTAGAGGCCATCTACTCCTAGAAACCAGTTCTATGGTCGACCCTATTGTTGATTATTGAGGTCATTCCAGTACCGAATCGTATCCCTACTGCATTTAATGCCCCAACAGGCAATATGCTTTCGCATTAATGATGCATGTCGCCCTAGTACTACCTTTGTCACCGCTCCTATTAGAAAGCACACCATCAGTGTACTATTCTATCCATAAAAGTAGGAAGTGAAACCACCAGAAATAATACAAGGATATGAGTGACCTAAAGCTCCCCACAAGGATAAGAGCCCCCTACACATAATAGGGATATTTTAGACATATCATCCACTTGGAGAAAGCTATAAATACCCCATCATCGGCCACTCTTAAGGTATGACATTCTTCACCATAAGCTCTCACTCTGTTGCTCAGTTTATCTAGTCGACCAGTACTGACTTGAGCATTAAAGTGCCTTTACTGAGGGTGCCTCAGCTAGTTTGATATTTGCTCCTAATTGCAGATCTTAGTCTTAAGCTATTTTTAAGTTAGATTTCTCGATTAGACAAGTCGAACTAGCCCAAACACTAACCCAATTCAGTAAAATATAGCTTTCATCCTCATCACCATTATTAACAAAATCTCATAAAATAAAAAATGTCACAAAACATTGTTCAAAAAATGTAAGCATTTTATTAGGAAAAACATAACCATTTGAAGCAAAAATATTGGCTGTTGGTGGTTGTTTTTTGACCCCCGAAATATATAGAAACTAATTATTATTTCTACATTTGTCAAGAATAATATCTATTCAAGGAATGTTTTTAATATTGTAGGAGCAAAGTATTAAAGGAGAGATGCGTAGAAAATAATCAAATTAAATATAAATATAAGCATTCAAAAATTTATCTTTTTTTTCTTCCTCTTCATTTCATTTTTTCTTTCTCTTATAATTTTTTTTCTCAATTCTTTTTTTCTTTATTTTTCAATCACGAATTTTTGTTTTTTTCTAAAAGGTGTCAATAAAGAAATTTTTTCAAGAAGGGATATGGTCAATATCGAGAAAGATATAATGGGGTGAATCATATTTGGGAATACACCAATGGGAGAAGGACTAAGAGAGACACAAAGGAAGAAGAAAGGAATATAAGAGGAAAGGCTACATGTTTGAAAGAAAACACAATTGAAAAGAAAGAGAATAGATGAGAAAAAGATAGACACCAAAATGAAAGAAAAGTTAGAAAACATTGGAGTTAATATAAATTGCCCTTCTATGATAATTGAAGTAGATAAAATATTTCTTGTAAATAAAAAATTAAAATAATACAATATGTTATTAAAAATACACACTGACTCTTTCATGATAAGGGATATTTTGCCTTATTTTTATAAAGAAATATTAGTGTTTTAATTATTTTTTTATTATAGAAAAATATTTTTTCTATTTTAGTGATTACATAAATGTGATGTAATATTAGCCTGCAAAGAGCATGAAAACAATAGAGAGAACATGATGAAAAATGGATAGAGAAATGGAATAATAAATAGAAAAAGAAAAGGACGAGCATCGGTGAGAAGTGAGAGAGAGAGAGAGACGGTAAAATATATATACCAGTAGACCTAGTAAAAAATTATGTGTAATCATGGGTACTCAAAAAATATGGGTAATGAGCCATATTTTTTTACCTAATCAAATACAGATAATTTTATTGGTCGTTTAACTACTCATTATTTTTTTACCCAACTCACGATATTTAAAAGTAACTCATTAATAACTATATATTTTTTTTATTTTAAAATTTTCTCTAACTCTGTGATGAGGTTGAAAGTTATTTATAGTGAAAGAGTACTGTTTGGGGTAGATCTGACCAGAAAGGTCGAGTAATCCAACTGATGTTCTTCTTGAGATTTGAGATCTGCAATAGCAACACACGTTAAACTAGCCAAGTGCCCCTAGCTAAAGCACTCTGATGCTCAAGTCAGTTTTGGTCAAAATATGATAATCGAATAGAATATTGAGAGCTTATAGTGTATTTAGCATTACTTTGAGCATGGTTAACTATAAGGTATTTATAGCCTTCTCCTGATGTGTGATTTGTCAAAGGTGCCCCTATTAGATGCATTGAGCTTTAGTGTTTGTCAAAGGGTTGATGGTCATTCCAGATCTCGATACTGTCTTAAGTAGCACCATTTTCTATTTTCCAGGATAAACATTACCTCTAGTAGGTGCCACCCTATCAAAGGTGGTGGCAGGGTTGGTGGCAATGATTGTACCAACAGTCATGCACCATTAATACGGAGGCATGCCGCTTGTCAGAGTAATAAATACGACATGGATCTGAGCTAATGTTGAGATAAGTTAAGAGGTCAACATCAATCAAACAGACCTGGCTAGTCGATTGTGGAGATGGTAGAATACGCTAGAACGGATAAAACTTCATGTTGAGTGCGGTCAGTAATAGTATACTCAACCATATAATTATTGTTGAATGGCTTAGCCCAAAGCTGATGTTGGGCCTGTTGGGCTAAATGGGCCTTTTGGGCTATCCCATATTATGAGCCGCCCCATTCACGGTCCTGATCAAGCTTGTCAATGAGCAGGAGCAGGGAATACTTAGGCAGGTTTTAGTAGTTATCCATATTCAATCGTGGTTTTGCCAAATTGACTAAGGTTTTTGAATTCTCGACCATGGTTTGTGGTGGTTCGTTGCATTTAATACACCGGTTACTTCACAGAATACGAAGCGTACAAAGGCAAGGTGTAATTATAACTAACACTTAGGTTCCCGGGCACAAACACCTATAAATAATGGGGATATATGTCTTTATTTACACTTTTGTTGAATCTATATCTGGTCGAATCCCTGCCTTTGAAGTTCTCTAACTTTTGTGCGATTAGAGCTTGCCAGATATCCACTATAAATTACTCTGCCCATTTGTTCTTTTCTCATTTTTCTTTTTTGAAACAATGTCTGCTAGTTTCGATAGTAAGGATACTAGGTCCGAGAGTGTGGCCTATTAGGAGGAGATCGGGGTGAAAGTACATCTGAAACCTCTCGCGAGAGTGAGCCAAGTAGTTCATCGAGTGATAGCTCAAGTTCAAGTAGTTCCAGTAGCTCGAGTAATGTGAGGGTTGTTTCTGAGGGTGATGCCGGCCTGAGTGATGTTTCTCCAACCTGGGGTCAACTATTTTCCCCAGACCATTATACAAAAATAGCTTCCAAAATAACCCATGCCAACCTTATACGAATTAAGGCAATGTACCATATCCCTGATGAGTATGAACTGTTAGTGCTAGGAGCTCAGGATAGAATACATCACCCTCCCTGGGGTGTATCATTGTATTCGAGAAAGGATTAAAATGTAGCCTTAGGTTTTCCCTCACGCAAGCAATAGTCGACCTCCTAGCAGGCTGGAAGTTTGCATAACCCAGTTGCTTCCTAACTATTTTGCCACACTATACAGTTTTGCCGTGCTAATGCACTTGTATAATTAACCCGCCTCCTTCACTAATTTTTTAAATTTATTTTATTTACCTATGTCGCAAAAATTAGGTAGTACCAAAGAGTCTAGTTTTTACTACTTAACTACTCGACCTCGCCAAAAATGCTTAGTATCCCCTACCTCTTCTATGGCTAAGCATAGAAAAAATAATTTTTCTATGTTCAGGGGCTAGGGGTTCTCGCCATTCTGAGGGGTTGGTAAAGGGGGCCTATGGAGATGCCTGAGAACCAAACACCTAGTTAGCTTAACACGTTCATCAAGGATTTAGTTGGATTTAGGCATATGGATGCCTCAATTCTGACTACAGAAAGGTGTCTAGTACTGGCTGGCTTATAGCAGGCCCAACTAGACCTGTCTGCTAGTGATCGACTAAGTAGAGATTCTCATCGTCCATTTTAATTATGACTACTCATCTTTCTGCTCGACTATGATGTTTGCTTGTTTTGTTTGTGCCTGCAGATCGAGAAGAAGTAATGGCCCAAAGTCGATTTGAAGCCCATGCCCGAGCTCTAAAAAACTAGAAGCACTGCTGAGTTGTTGCTGCTCGACAGAAATGAGCTCCTATAAAACCAACAGGTTCAACACAATCGACGTCAGCTCCTCCGCCCCCACAAATTGAATAAGCAGCGAAAACCTAGTCTACTTACTGAGAGAAGCCTGTTCTTAGCAGCCCTGCAAGTCAAGGCAAAAGGCAAATGGTCAAGCAAGGGGGCTCGACACCTAAAAGGGCTGCAGGGGATAAAGGAAAACAGAACGCTGCTACAGGTTATGACCTGTTCGGAAGACCTGGGGATAGAGTATTATTCCAACTCCTCCGACTGCCTCATCTCCGGTTCACCACTGACCAAACCTAAGAGGTAACTGACTCGACCTCCATTATCCAGAGAGGAATAACTGGTGACAATGCTTTGAAGTGGCTAACATCAAGGCTTTTCGTAGCCGACTAGTGAAAATTGATGAGCCTCAGTCAGGTCAGGGCTCTCCAGGCATTGTCCTACCACTGTAATATGGTAAGCACAAGGTCAATAATTTCTCATCAAATTTCTCCTTCATTAAAAGATTGTGGAGTAACATCTTTATGTTCCAGGTGGGACAACGGGGCTATAATATTTTTTGCTGATCTGAGTTGACGCTGCCAAATAGAGAAGAGTTGTAAGGAGGGAAAGATATGGAAACCCTCAAGGTGCAGCTTGAGTCCTCCCAACTCTAAATAAAAAAATGGCTGATTTGTAGGAATAGCTCAGCTCCAAAGATCAATAATTGATCAAGGAGGTAGAAGAGTAGAGTTGAATGGACTCCATAATAAAGAAAGCCCACTTAGACCTGCAAGTGAGCTTCATTTCTGGTCAGGCTCAAGGCCGTGCAAAGGCAACCAATAAAGTGAAGAAAGCCTTCAATCGCTACCTTCCGATGATGTGATGCGAAGCGATTAAATAATTTATCCTTAGCTCTGCTTTTCAGGATACGAGCGTGATCATGTCCCTTGATGATGCTCAGAAAGCCTTCCATAAGGCTATAAAGTAGCTTAAGCACCTGGGATATGCTTTTTAACCTGAAGACAAGAACAGGATAAGCCCTGCACTAATCAAGAAAATGGAGCCCTGTCTTGACCCCAAAAGGGGTGGAGCTGAGAAGGCCCCGAAGATAGAAGCTGCGATTGCTACACTGGATGAGCCCTTATCAGAAGCTCAAAAGAAAAAGGCCAAGGTCAAAGTAAGGTTAGAGCAACTAGCCGAGGAGTTCACATTCGCTGAGTACCTTGTGGTGCAGCTGAGGGAGGAAGAGGTTAATATGACGTAGTACATGCTACGCTCGACCAACTTCATGAGTGATGTCGTAGGGCCTTTCGAACCACTCAATCTATTTTGCCCCTTATGTGTGCAATGCTAGAGCCGGACTCCAAATGGCCTAAGGGCGACCAAGCGGGGACAAGCCAGAATTAAATTGGCTTTTTTTTATGTAATTATGATCAATTAGTTGATGAATAAAGACTATTTTTCTTTTCCATCTTGTCGCGTTAAAGATAGCTATTGAATCTCTTCACATCTAATTCAACTGTCGTAATAATGTGGAGAATACCTAATAAATCATTTGGTTATCACTATCATAATAAAGAAAATTTAATAATATTATTGTCGACTGTGTTGACTCTGATTAACATTATCTATTGCACAGCTATTTATTTGCATATCTACATCGTCGATTTTTAATACCTCTTGGTCGACTACTGGGTTGACCACTGGATTTAAGAGGACAACTGTGCAAAATTATCTTTCGTCGACTATAAGGTCGATATGGTCGACGTGGGTCCATTAGCTTCAACATTATTTATCTGTCAACTATGAGGTCAACAAAAAGTTGCATTGCTGCTTAAAGCTACTATTTCATCCACTATAGACTTGGCAGCATGAAACCACCAGAGTGGCAGTGAAGGGCTGCTTATTCCTTAACTACAGGATTAACCAGGGACTTGGCAACATGTAGCCGCTTGAGTGGCAGTGAAGAGCTAATTATTCATTGACTACAGGGTCAACTTGGGTCTTAGCGACATGAAGCCGCTTGAGTGGCAGCGAGGGGCTACTTATTCATTAACTACGGGGTCGACTTAAGTCTTGGCGGCATGAAGCCGCTTGATTATAACAATGCCTACAAATTGTGTCAATATTGTTGGAATTTTATTCAAACTGAAAGGCTTCAAAGATAAGTACAACATATTTTCAAATGTAAAATTTCCTAAGGTTGACGGCATTCCACGGGCAAAGGAATTCCTCTTCTTGCATATTGACTAGTCTATAGGCATTGTGTTTTGATGCTTTGACAACAATGTATGGTCCTCCTCATTTGGGTCGAGCTTGCCAACATTCTTGGAGACTTCTACTTTCTTAAGGACGAGATCTCCAACCTTAAAATGGTGCAATTTGTTCCCTTTGTTGTAGTTTTCGGCCATCTTCAACCTATAGTGCTGCATAATATTATAGGCTTCTTGGCGATGCTCATCAATAGTCTCAAGGTCGAGTTTTCTCTCTGACTGTTTCTTAGTGGATGGAGTTGGTATCTCAAAGGTTTCCCATAGATAGCGGCAAAAATGATGAGGTTGAAAGTCGTTTCTAGTGAAAGGGTATTGTTTGGGGTAAATCCAACTAGAGAGGTCGAGTAATCCAATTGATGTTCTTCTCGAGGTTTGATATTTGCAACAACAACACGCGTTAAACTAGCTAAGGTGCCCCCAGCTAAGCCACTTTGATGCTCAAGTCAGTTCTGGTTGAAATATGATAATCGAACAAAATATTGAGAGCTTATAGTGTATTTGGCATTACCTGAAATGTGGTTGGCTATGAAGTATTTATAGCCTTCTCTTGGTATGTGATTTGTTGAAGGTGCCCCTATCAGATGCATTGGACTTTAGTCCTTGCCAGGGGGTTGATAGTCATTTCAGATCTCGATACTGTTCCAAGAGGCGCCATCTCCTATTTTTCAAGGTGAACAGTACCTTTGGTAAACGCCTCCCTGTAAAAGTTGGTGCCAACGATGTATTGACGGTCACATGCCGTTAATGCGGAGGCATGTTGTCTATTAAATTAATAAATGCAGCATTAATCTAAGTCAACGCTAGGGTGAGTCATGAGGTCGATATCAATTGAATAGACCTAGCTAGTCGATTGTGGCGATGGTAGAATATGCCAGAACGGATGAAGCTTCCTATCAAGTGCGCTCGGTAATACTATACTCGATTAGATAATTATTATCGAATGGCTTAGCCTAAAGCCGATGTTAGGCCTGTAGGGCTAAATGAGCCAATTGGGCAGTTTAGAACTGATGTTGGGCCTGTTAAGCTAAATGGGCCTCTTGGACTATCCCATATCACTCTGATAAATACTTTGGAAGGTATAACACATATTTTCTATGAAAATGACAATGTTTGAGTAGTGTTTAAATCTTAGTTCAAAATTTTTTTGACATATAATAACATATAAACATAAATTAAATTCAATAAATTTTTAAATATTAAAGTTGCACTTTCCAAATTAAAATTCTTAACATGCTTTAAATACTTGTTCAATAGAATATCTGAAATTTGTAGCATTTGTTATTAGTTTTATTTACTTAACACTCGAATAATATTATGTGAATTAAAAAATATATCTTAATTTATTTTTAAATAATTAAAAAATAAAATATATTTTGCATACCGATGGTTACTGTTACCTATGATGGGTCAACTATTTCGTACCCAATAAAAAATAAATAATTTTATTTATGGATAAATTTACCGAATTCATCATTACTCATTTTGAGTTGCTCACAAATAACCATTCGTCATGTCTAAGCATAAGCGGGAAGAGGGCAAGAGGGACATAGTTAATTTTAGATTCCATAAAATTAGGCATTTTTAAATTGAGTTGAAACAACAAAGTTAAGATTATATTTATTTTAAAAGTTCAATAGCAAGTTGTAAAATAATTTTTTTATAGGATTAAATAACATTTGTATTTAAGATATTTCAGAAAAATTTTAGTACGGTAAAACTTAATTATGAAAGTATTACCAAAATATCTCTAAAACTCAAACACATTATAAACATACCTCACAAATGTATAAATATTATCACATTTAGCAAAACTCCCGGGTGCAAATGATTGTGTAATAAATTGATAGCTTAATTAAGTTGAGAGCAAAATGATAAATTGAAAACTCTATCAGGGTAGTTATGAGTGATATAAAAAAAGAAAAAAAATAGGAGTTAGTAGTTTAATTATTTCAAATATAATGTAAGTATAGAAAGTGTTGCTTTTAATTTATAGAGATAAATTCACTTTACCCTCATAACGTCAAACACTCCATTCTACTATCAAAATCTTCGAACAACCGTCACTCCTTCTTCCTACCCTCAGTGAATGGATGGAAAGTTGCTTGCTTTTGTGAGCCTTTTGACCTTGCGAAGTTTTTATTTCAAAAATGACCATATGAGATCTACAATGCAATGCAATGCAATGCAATTTTTACAACATGAGCATCAAAAATTCTGCCGATAAAATTCATTTATTTGTTTGCTCAAAAATTCTCAATTTCATTCGTATGATTATGCCATTAGCCAAAATTCAAAACAATGTCAAGCGATTTTTCCAATACAAAATATTCAAAACTCAACAGTACAAACAAAGCTGCATTGAAGTCAAAGTTTATACATAAATTGAAGCCAAAGTATCAAAACAACACCGAACAACGTACAACCACTATGCAACAGATGAAGTACTACCAAAACAAACAAAAATGCCACCATGTTCAAGAATTGTTTGAGCATACCATTTTTATACATATCTATCCAAAAATCAAGTTTTATAAACAATATCAAATATTCACATTCTACAAATTCTAACTCCAAATCTCCAAGCATTGAGAAGTTATTCGATGAAGATTAACTTGAAAGAAATTGTGCCACCAAACCCAGTTTTACTCTTTGCATCTAGTATGTGAAAGGGAAGATAAAATGAATTAAAAATGATACAATATCCTAACACTTTTACTAAATAAGTTAATTGAAAACAAATTCCTAAATCCTAATTTTTCAAGGCTGAAAATATAGTAACAGATTAACTTCATATAACTTTCAACAATTAATTTAGCTTTTTCTTCTTACATATACGAAATATCTCTTTCAATATTCACCATCAAATTTTTATTAAATTCTTTGTTTGGAATTTTGGGGTGATATTTTTAATTGTAATAGAGTCGCTTGTTTGACTATCATCATTTCTTCTCCAAAGTATTATATTTGCCGAAGGTAAATTTGTCTAAACAAAAAGTAAACGCCACTTGTGCCAAGTTTTAGGGTAATTTGCTTATTTTTTGGGGTTAAATTATTAATTTATAGTGGAATTTAAACGCCGTCAGCTAGCTCACTAAGGGAACAAGGGTTTAAAAGAGGTGTTTAGAGGTTTTAATAGTAGAATGGGGGAATTGACACTATCTCCATGGTACAAGGAAGTAAAGTGAATTTAACCCTGATTATAAAATTACAATCAATTTCTTATTGAACTATCAAAAATTTAAAGATACATGTGATCATGAGAAAATTGTTTTGGAAATAAAGTACTATAATATATTTTTAGATATTTGAATTTAAAATTTTTCGATCATAAATTTTTGAAATTTCAATTTTATTATTCAAGCTATGCCTCATTGGATGCTAACATTTGTACAATTAAGAAAGCAGCTATTCTTTTTTAGTATATTTTTATGTGGCATACCTAAAATGCTCTCACTTTTTGTTTTTTTAAATTCTAATAACTTCAATGTATATACCCACGCATTAAGTATTCATAATTATCATCATCTTATAATAATTTTTGTGCTATTAATAAACATAAAATATTATTTAAAAAACTAATATTATATTAAAAATAAATATATTTATTTTTGTTTACTATATACTGTAAAAAATTTAATATATTTATTGAATACGTTAAAAATATGTTACTAGTTACTTGGATTGAGATAAGGTTCGGGCACCTAACCGCCTTCATCTCTAGAAGGAATTGTAAATGGCCGTCACTCAAAATCAAATGAATTGCGTTTCGCTGTGCACAACACTTAAATTCATATGTAGCTTGACTTCTGGTATTATATATCATTATTATTATTATTATTATTATTATTATTGACATAGCTTCTCTCTTGGCCTCTTTAAAATTAAAAAGAAGCAAGAAATTGTAAAAATAATTATTTTAATATGTACCGGTAAGATCGTCACTCAAGTCCGGCAAACGGATTGAATGATTGATTGTTCGTACTTTTGACCGACGGGTTAATAATAATAATAAAAAAAAAAAGGGATTTGAATATACTGAAGTTGATCTTCAATTTTGATTAAGCACGGCTCTAAATAACATGTCGCAAACCTTTTCATTGGGTCTGAGATGGGCAATGTAATCATTGCTCTTTGAGATGGTTAAAATAAAACCTGTGGGCTATTCGTATTTGCTATTGATTTGAACTTGAAAATTTAAACTGAGCAATAGTCACTTCAGCCGTCAATATTGATATTATTGTTATTTTTCTCTTTATTTTTCTTCCGCTGGTATCATTGCCATATTACGTCAGCAAAAGAACATTAAATTAAGATGAAATTTGTATTTGCGTGTGTGCCCTGCGCTGCGCATTCGCGTCGTCTCTATCTTACGGCTTGTTTGAAAGCTACATGTTTGCTATCCAAAATTTGATGGATCGTAAAATTGTAAGTTCAATAAACTCACCTAGAATTTTCTATTTAAGTACATCGACAATTTTCAATGATATGGCATCAGTGATATATTGTCTTATTCATATCGATGTATTTAGATTTTTAAGATAATTTATAATTTATTTATTTTTTTAAGAATTTTTTTAAATATCAATATAGAATAATATTTCAAAATAGTTAAATTTTCGTATTTGATAGTATTATATGGTTTATTTGCGTTGAGGTATTATCCCCCAATACTCTAGTAAAGATTTACGTGCTTATGGAAAAACACATTGATAGAGAGGAGTAATTTTTAAATTGTCTTATAATATTTAATTGTTTTGATGCACAATAAAACTATGGATTATTAGACATTATAAATTATATTAGATATTGTGCCTAATGTAAAAGACACATAATTGAAATTGAGAGAGAAATTTATAGATTACACCTTTTTAATTGTAATTTTGAGAATGTATATATATTTGGGTAAAATGCAAATAATTTCATTGTGTTAAGAAAAATTGGCAATTAACCCCCTTGTGAAAAAAAAAAATACACAAAAAACACCTTCATATTTTAAAAAATCATGCTATGAATCCCCTTGAGAACGTGGGTGTAAGACACATGCCTATGCGTGCATTTGGTCTTACATTTCTATATATAAAAAGATAATTATACCCTTATTCATCAACTGTGGAATCTTCTTTTAAAAAAATCAATGGTTTAGATCAAATTATATTATATTTTTTAAAATACATATAAATTATATATGTAGCATAAGATATTATTATATATATAATGTGTATATATATTATATATATTTATATATTATATAAAAGTGTATATATACAGTTATATATAAACGAATATCCACCCCACTGGCAACCGGCAGCCGTTGCTAGTTGAAGGGTTGGGGGTGGGGTTAGAATTTTATATAGTATTAAATAATTATATTGTATATATTATTGTATATTATCATATATATATGTATATAAATGCATTTCATATATATGATAATAAATATATAAATATAAAAATATGTATATATGTATATATTATATATATTTAAGTGTACATAAAAAATATGCTATATATTTTATGAAATTTAAATTTTATTTACTTTGGAATGAATTAATATAAAGAAAGTTGAATATAATTGATAAGATGAAAATAAAAGTGATTTTAATTTTACAAATAAATTTATATATGTATAAAATGAGAATATATGAAATAATGAGAAATGAAAAATAATGATAAATTTATATATACGTATAAAATGAGAATATATGAAATAATGGAGAAAGAGAGAAATGAGAAATAAAAAAAAGAAAAAAATGAAAGAAAAGGGGAAAAAATGATAAAAAAGGTTATTTAAATTGAATTGAAAATATATTAAATGGTTAGTGGTAAATTAGTCTGTTCATATTAAAATTATATTAAATAGGTAACAAATAAAAAGGGAGAGGCGGTGTGTATGATTTTTTAGAACACGAGAAGATATTTTATACATTTGTTTTTTAAAGGACATAAAATACCTATTTTATAAAACACAGGGGGGAAAATTACAATTAACCCTATATAATTGAGTTCAAGGGTGAGAGTTGATGTATAGATTACATTGTACTATATAAATAATACTTTCTTTTATCCCATATTAAATGAGTGGAGAGTTTTAATGTAAGTTTCAAATTATTCTTCTTTTGTATCCCACGAGTTTTCGTTTTAAAACAAGACTCTCCATTATTTATACTATCAAGATAATATCTAAATATAATTGAATATTCATATTAAAAGACCAATTTGATTGCTTTGCAATAGTTAAAAATATATATAATTAAACACAAATTAATAAACATTTTTAATTTTATATATTAAAAATTTATCATTAGCATACATTTAATTTCGTTATAAATAATTTTTAAGTTAATAGATTAAATTTAAGTATAGAATAATGTGTAATTTTTTATTATAGGGTATATGAGTAATTTAGAATATAAATCTATTCAAACTCATTATATCATTTGTATAAATATAAATATAAATTTAAATATAATTTTTTAAACTTAAATAAAACAATACTCTATCCATCGATATGCATAATCATACACACGATTTCATTAAGATTGTGCAGTTCTCCAAAGGGCTGTGTGCTAATCATACACACGATTTCATTAAGATTGTGCAGTTGTCTAAATGGATGTGCGCTAAACGTTTCAGTTTTTCACCCATGTGTCTTCCCAGTTCCCAGCGCAGTTGGGGGACAATGTGGTAGTAAACCTTGTTCCTCGTTCTATCTTATCCTTCCTTCTATTTAACTTTATTTCTCTATTTTTGTAAAAATACTAATTTGCCCACCGTTAATAAAATAGGGCGCCCGAGAATGGCCCCAATTAAATCGTTAATCGTGCTATTGTGCCGTAAACCCTATTTTTCTCATCAAAAGCAGTCTTGAAATTGTAAAAGGAAATATAATCAAATTACTTTCCGTTTGGATTTACAATTTTTCTGAAAGAAGCAAATGAAAAAGATGCGCACATTAATGAAACATTCCTACACATGTCCCTCCAATTTATCTCTTTCAGAGAAAATATATTATTTAAAAATGAACTGGACAGCTTAGGGGCCATTCGCATTTATTTTTTGAGGAATTTTTATTTTTTGGTAAAAGAGAATAGTGAAAAGTTTATTATAAACGTGTTTTTTAAAATAAAATATTGTTTGAATATTTTGTTTAAAATGTAATGATTATGTAGAATTGAAAATGAATTGTATTAGAAAAATATAGGTAATGTTTGTTTACAAATTTTTTGTTTTGGATTATATGTTTTGGGAGTGGGGTTGAGGAATGTGAAATTTGTATTGGAGAATGTGATGTATGTTGTTTTATGATTTGGGAATAGTAAGAAAATTATTTTGAAAAAATTTGGTATGTCTGTTTATATTTTGAAGAGAGACAAATTCTATTGTAGCAGTTAAATCAATATCTTTTTATTAGATTTTGAGAGTATAAATTGATTTTAGTAGTATTTTTTATTATGATATAATAAAATATTATAATATGTGATGGTAATGATTGTGATGTAAAGAATATAGAATTTTTGTCATTTGCTAGTTAAATTGCAAGGATTATCTGGTTATTTTAAAAATTATTTTGAAAGAAAAGAAAGGCATATGTTTGATTTTATTTTGGGAGAATATAACCAAACATAGCCATAATATTTTTATATTAAAAGTTATGCAAATGTAAATAGAAAAAAACGAAAAGTAAAAATAAAAAGAGAGGATAAAATTTTATTTAAATAAATATTTTAAAAATAAAAATATTTGTGAAAATAGAAGAGAAATTAATAATTCTCTATTTTTATTTTCAACAAAAAATGAAAATGAGCCCATAGAACAAATAGGAACAGCATGTTAGAATTCTTCTCACACAATTTAAAAATTAATTTCTTAGTTGAAGCCATCAATCACGCTATTAATGAAAAGCCTTTATTTATTTAATTTTTTTTGAACTTTTTTCGTCTTTCTCGTAAGAGCCATTTGGGCGACCGTAGCGGCGGTCTCCGGTAGACATTCCCAATAGAATTTCTTTATCTTTATCTTTTTTCTTTTTTATTTATTTATTTTTGATTGAAGTTGACATTACTTGAAATGAGTATTCTTGTTCTTAAGTGTATGATGTAGAGTTTTGAATCAAATGTCATGACATGATCATCTACGTACCACAAAAAAAAAAAAAAAAAAAAAAAAAAAAAAAAAAAAAAAAAATTCAAATCAAAACGATGAGACCAAATCTTCGCATAATAAGATAAATTAATCTTTTGATGGAATTAGGGCAGCCACCGTGTCGTTTAAGAAATGAAGAAAAAGTGCTTGGTACAGTAAGCATTGATAGGACAGTAACAAGATATACAATCAGTAGAAAAGGGAATTCGGAATAATCACATACTTTGCAAATATTCATTGATGCAAATAGTAATTTATTTATTTTCTCTTTCTCTTGGGTCAAGTAGAGGCGGCACACTTGGGTAATTGGGAATCACGGGTACATTTCCGTAGTTTTTATTTTTCAAAAAAGTGAAAAAATTATAAAAAGAAATTTATAAAAGTCAAAATAATAAAATTTGAGAGTGTTAGAACATAGTAGCGAAAAATAGAAAGGAAAACAATAAATTAAGAGTGATTATGCATCCATCAAGTATAATCAATTGAAACAAACAAGTCCTTAGTATTATAACATGCGATGATGATCAAATCCACTCATCATTGAGATATTATCTTATCAATACACATTTCATAAGGTGTTACATAAATATAATTTGTCTTCTCATATGCCCATTATGAGATAATAAATATACATTTATGTCAGCTTTAAAGGTTAAAATAAATAAATCATAGATCAACGTGAACGAAGCGTTCACCACTTGAACAAAACTACTAATACATCCATAAAAGAGCTTATGCAATTAATAATCCTTTAGAATAAAAATGTTTTAAAATAACTTTCAACTACTCATAAAGAAATATCAAATCGTTGCAAAATTAAGTTACTCCAAAGCTGCCTTTAATTTTTCATTTAATTCTGAAAAATTAAAAATAAAAGCACTTCTTCCAAAATCTACAGAACAACTTAATCTCAATTAAAACATGAAAAATATTTTTCAGACGCTCTTAAAAAGGTAGTTCAAAACCCTAAATGACAAATACGATCATATTTTGTACTGATCTGCAAATTATCATGAAAAATTAGTGCTTAAACTTGCACGGTCCTGACTGAAGAAATTTTAGCCTATGCCTAAAATATTAGGAGACCACCTAGTTAGTTATGGACAAGTAAATTACTTTGTTAAAATGGCGAATTGTTGGAAGTTCGATACCTAATCATCAATTATAAATAAGTAAATTATTTTGTTATATTACGAATTAATTAGGCGTGAATCAGTCATATAACAAGTTGTGTATTACATATTAATCGTACTACATATATAAAGAAACTTTCTATTCTCATCCTAACGTATAAAAATTTATTTGTGTACATTTATTTTAATAAGAGTTGCATATTTGAAGATAAAATTAAATCCCTGGAACTTGAATTCAAACATGTGACAGGGTAGGGTGTAAAAATTGATAATCCAGGTGTCCTTAATTACAAAATTCAGGCTTCATGTGATTAGAAAACAAGGTTAATTCCCAATATTCCCATTCTGCAAGTCAACGATGCAGGCCTCGGATGTCAATATTTAAGTCGCATTTTTGTGGTTTTTGCCCTTGAGATAAAAATAATGACAACGATGGTACATAACTTGGTGAGTGGAGTGGCGACCCCTTAATCAAGGCATCTAGAAGCTGACTCTGCTCTGCTTTGCGGTTGAATCACGCTTTTCGCACAGATGCTGAGTTGTTGTTTTGATGTCTCGTGCGAATTGCGATCGATCGTGTATCCAGTATTCTTTTCCTTGTTTTCAAACTTTCCCACTCCTCTTATTCTACTTTCTTCTTTCTAGAAGGAAATCATGTGTGGGAAAAGACCGGAAATTTTCTACGCTTTGGAAGAAATATATATATATATATATATATATAAATATTTTAATTTGTTCAATAATCGACTGACCTTATCATTAAAATTAGGTAATCGGTTATATACATTACATGAAGAATTTCTATTATCAAAAATTAATTAATGATAATTAACCCATATATATATATATATATTTAATAGCTACTAATACTTTATATTAATCAATGGATCATTTTTTTATTGAAATCAATAAATGTTTATGTACCGACAGAACTCGAAACAAAAATTGCAGGGTTTGAGCAAAAATGAATTTTCAAAATTTTTGATAATATAGAAGCTCAATTGATATGCATTTTCTTCATCACATATTGCTTGAGTCCAAAATTAAGTTATCATTTGAAGTATTATTAATCACTTAGCTTAATTATTTTGATAGATATAATATTGCATAATTTATTTTTTTACAAAATTATTTTAATAGTGATGAACATTGTGATTTGAAAGTTAGCTACAAATAATTTCAAGAAAACGACATATTAAATAAATTAGAAACTAAAATAATTTAGTTTTGTGCCATAAAAAATAATAATTATGTATTATCCACTATATAAAGGGAAAAAGTTGTGATGCAATAAAACTTTAGAAATACAAGTGCCAATTTATTTATTTATTTATTTATAATAAAAAATGGAAGGACCACAGGAGGGAGGAGTTGGATGGCACGTGAATGAGCGCTCACAAGTCATGTTATGATTGCTACTTAGTGTGCGAGCTATCAATCATGAACACCCTATAAAATTATTCTATGCAGTGTATAATATAGATATAATTTTGATATAATTTTAAGGACCATAATGTGTATTCGAGTGTTCAAAAATTAAAATAAACAAATAAAATCCAATATAATATCGATCATGTCAGAAGAATGTGTTTGACACAATCAAAACATGACCGACCTTTTTTAGACTCTATAAAATTTAAGAGCTAATAAATAATAACTAAATAAAAAATTTTCAAATGACAAGGGAAGTTAATAAGAACTCTTATAATGATAATAATATTCTAACAAATTTGGATGATTAGACACACTACAAGAAAAAAATTATAATAAAATAATAAGTGATAATTGAATATGTGGCACTAATTATATATATATAGTAATAAAAAGTTTTATTCTTTCACAATATAGTAATTTTACAAGCTTAATAATAGCAATTACATTTAATTTGTCATCATTAATAATTAATAATATATTTTTAATAGTTAATATAAATTTTTTTAAAAATCACAGAGACAATTTTACTATATTTATGCATATTTCGTTGTATAATTTGCAAGAAGTCTAACATTTATTCATCTTAAGGATTCATCTTTTATTTGAATTTTAAATATATTTATTTTACTATTTAATGTTGATTTTTTCATTTTACTTTGATATATATTTTATATTACATGTATCAATGTAATCAATGATTAATTGTTTATATGCATATAGAATTATATACATAAATATTATAGTAATTGTATTGTTGCCGTGTTGTATCTTAAAATTTTAAAACTTAATGTGTTTGTGTCCGTGTTCTTGCATCATAGGTGTAGAGTTTACTAGTGTTGCGTTGGACTATTGTACTTTAAGAAGGCATATTTTTTAGATATTATATATTTAAAAAATTTAAAACCTTTTATCCTTAAGATTAATAAATTTATCTTTTTATATAATTAAAATGTTTATTTCTCTCTATCCTTGTAGGGGCTAAGGAGAACACCTTATAAGCATATATAACTTAAGTTATGTTTGTTCTCATTTAAAATATTTTTTGGGGATTCTCCCAAGACACTAATGAATTTTTACCTTAAAAATCAATTTTTAAAATATTTTAATCATTTCAATTCATTACATCAATTAAAAATATATATTTACATATTTTGATCATTTTTAATATATATTTTTAATTAATATGTCACTTTAAAAATAACTTATAATAATCTAAAATTTTATATGATACCACTAATCAAATAAAAACTTACAGAAAAAGATATGTCAAGTTAAATTTGCCTTTTTTTAAAAGATATAATCAAATATAACTTCATTCTCGACATAATTTTTACTTTAAATTTCAAAATATATTCTTTCAAAATATTCTCTAAACAATTGCCAAACACAAAAAGAGGGTGGGGAGAATCCCTGCGCATCGTTTGTTTATGTTTTCACCACTTATTTTTATTTTCAACACAAAATAAAAATAAAAATAAAAAATTATTATTTTTCTATCTATTTTCACCCAAAATATTCCCTTATTTTATTGTCAACTCTTTTCTAAACGTACCAATCATCCTACTACCACATCAATCAAATTCAAATTTAATTTGATATAAAATACCCATTATTATTCTAAAATTAATAAAAATATATATTTTAAAAAATTGAATCTTTTTAAACATAAAAAAAATATAAATCAACTAACTTTTTAATAATACAATTACTCTAATCATAAGTTTTCAATAAAACATTCAAATAAAATTTTATTTTTTATTTTTTATTTTTTATTTTTTATTTTTAAATCATAACTACTTTTTTAACTTTTAAATTTATATAAAAATGAAAATAAAAATAAAAATATGTTTTGAAAACATACTCAAATTTGCCCTTATAGTTTCTTTACATAACCAAAAAAAAAATATCTTTATTACTCTTTCTCACAGGATGTCTTGTTTCTCCTGCAGACTGTCATGAATTCAGATCATGAATAGTTATAAAATTATATTCTCAACTTAAATGACGTCTTCTGTAGTAGAAAACAATGTCCCAAGACTTATTACAGAAATTATTCCAAGTCGAGCAGTCATGGTGAGGCCAATACAGCAGCCTTGTCAGTGGTTTAGTACTGTCGTATTAAGTTAACGATCTAGATCATATCCAAAAACAGTGATTGGATCCTAGCGGTCTTTTCAGTTTCATTTTAGAGCTTCTTTGTTACAAGTAGGCATGATAAAAGCGGAGGGCAAAATTTAAATCCATGTTCAACCCATCGAGATGGGTTTGGAGCGATTTAACGAGGATATGAAATGAAGTATGAATCATAATTTTTTTAAATTAAATTATTTGGAATGGAGTATGAAATTTATCGATCATGTTCAAAATTTACCCGTCACCCCATTCATATAAATATTATATATAAAATTATTAATATTATATATAATTTATTTTATATTTTTTTAATTAAAAATAATATCCAAACCAAATACTTTACAGCCCGTTCGGTTTTATTTCCAAAGGCCATTTTCATTTCCATTTCCAACTATTTTTAGAAGTTAGAAATTTAGTTATGAAATGGAAATAGAAATTGAGATGTATTTGGAAGAAATGTTAGAAAATAATATTAGATAGGTTATAGGATTGAAAAGTAGGTTAATTTATATTTTTTATGTTTAAAAAGATTTATTTTTTAAAATATATGCATATTTTATTAATTTAAAAATAATAATCATTATTTTATGTCAAATCAAAATTGAATTTGATTAATGTGTAATATGATAATATGGTAGGTTTAGAAATAATTTTGAGAAGAAAATATATACTTTTTCTAAAAAAAATTGTGAGAAAGTGTTTGTTTCCAATTTTTATTCCCGAATGAAAATGAAAATGGACCTTGGAAATGAAACCAAACAGCCCGTTAGGGTTCCACTTTCTAAATAGTTTAGAACTATATGGTTGAAGTTTGTTGGAATTAAAAATTTTGAGTTTTTTGTTTTAGTTTACTGTCACAAACTCATAATGTTTAAAAATTTGGATGTTGTGTTGATTAGTACTTTAATTCTATTCTTATCTTTTATTTTGCTTCTAAAATCTTATATTGTTTGCGTGGTTTTTGATTTAATACTCTCATTAACTGATTTCAATTTTTCTAATTTTTTTTGTGTTGATGGATTAAACCCACCAACTCAACGAAACGAGACAGGGTGAGGTGAAGTGGAGCCTTTTGTTGTTGCACAGGATATACCAACACGCAATGCAATAATTAAATATTGCAAATCAAATTATTAGGAATTAAAATAAATAATCACAATTGAGACAGTACATGCGTTTTATCAATATGAATTCCAAATAAGGCATATGATATCAGAATTAATACATATATATATATATATCATGCGTTGTCAGAATTAAACATATAGCATGCGTGATAAAAAATACACGTCAAGTTCAAGGCAAATCAGAATTTCATATAAATAATCAGATACAAGTCCAAAAAAAGCCAAAATTCATATATCTACTGAGGCAATAAAATAATAATGCATGTTGTTAGTTTTATCTAATATAAATACCAAATTTTAACGTAAACTTATCTTAAGGATTCTATATCATAATAGAATCAATTGAATGACCAAATCATAGAGAAATTCTGTTTGTCCTGAAAAAACAAAAGTCCTGACTCACTAGCGCAACAAGTATATCGTAGCTCATTCTAGGATGAGATAGTCCAGAATGACCAGGTGCACTTCATTTTGTTCACCTCGAGCAGTACTCAGTCACTGAAATCAGAATTAGATAACCAAAATCACCATAATATAGGAAAAACTAGTGTATGGATATATGTATATTATGGCTATAAGAATGCAGAATAGTGGAAATATGGGAGGGTTGCAAAGCAACGAGATAATTAGTGGGAGAGGAGGAAAACATAAGACAGAAAAGGCATTACTTTTATGGCATTTGGTGTGTATTCAAGTCTGCCCAGGGTTGTTTATTTATAGGGGAGGATTAGGGCTAGCAGTGTGAGATAGGCTGATGGCTAGGCCCTAAACTAAATCCATATCAGCATTATCCCTTAGTATCTGGCTAAATCTCCAACGGGTATGACTTGGTCAATCCCTTTATCCGATAAGCCTGATTAAGTTTAAAATTCAAAACTTTTAATTAAATTTGTCCCAAAAAGATAAGACTAAGACTGGGACATTCACCATAATGCCAGTGCCTTGGTCAGGCAGTGGTAGTGGCGGCGCACTTGTGGTCCACTCATATGAATCCCTTAAAGAATATAAACTAGTCCACGCTAGTTTATAAAATCGATATGGGACAAGTGAAGGGTTAGAATAACCCTTTAACTCCTCAACTTGATTTTATAATGTACAAGCAAGTCTCCACTATCTCAAGTTACCCATGTGGGACAACTCAACGTATAATACTTAACCAATTTCCTTCCTCTATTACACCACCATTATCAATCTTTGAATTCTAACTATAATTGGCATCCATCTAAAGTTAATTAAATAATTAATTATGCTACAATTATACCAATTACAACACTTTTTTAGGGTATGACATAGGATGAATCTAGCCCGCCTCATTGCTTTCCCTAGTGTCAAGGGTCGCCCTCGCCCTCTAGCCCCTTGACCATCTACTGGGCATTCAGGCCGTCTCTACAGCCCTTCAATCAACTTGCATCAATAGACTAGCACTCTAAGGAGTTCATCTGCCGTGTCCTAAGTGTATGTCTTTCCTTTTGTTTTCCCTCTTGTAAATATGTAAGCAGGATGCTGCCATTTTTGCTGTAATTTTTAGCTTTTCAATATCTAATGTTGTCACAATAGAAATCTTTTTTAGCCTATTATAGAGGGGAATAAGTAGTCAAAGTTGAGATGTACTATACTTTGCTAGAGTCCTCCTCAACGTCTAGCATTGCTCTGGCAATTGTAAATATTGTAATGTTGTTTTCATCAATGAATGCAAGCTTTCTTT
>JACGDI010005421.1:158072-176118 GCA_014898725.1 Jacaranda copaia | reverse complement strand
TTGCCAGGCCTTGACGGAGGCACTGAGGGCAAACAACATAGCTGATTTGAGATGAGAGATGGAGGTAATGTCGATTCAGATTGGCTTGCTTCAGAGAGCAATAAGTAATGGACCTGCCATTGCTCCAGACCCAGTTGCTAGGCTTTATATCCCAGAGCCTAGGCCTTATAGCGGTGCTAGAGACGCAAAGGAGGTCGAGAACTTTCTTTTTGATATGGAACAGTACTTTTTGGTTGCTAATATTAAGGATAAAGTGAGAAAAGTGGCAACTGCTACCATGTATTTGATGGGTGATGCAAAACTATGGTGGCAGACCAAGTATGTAAATATCTAGGCACATCGAGTGTGTATGGACACATGGGATCAATTACAGAAAGCAATCAGACAACAGTTCTTCTCGAAGAATGTCGAGTATAATGCTAGGCGGGCCTTACGAGATCTACAGCATACAGCCTCCATTAGGGAGTATGTGAAAGCTTTTTCCACACACATGTTGGACATTTGGGATATGTCCGAGAATGATAAGCTTTTCACATTTTTGGAGGGATTAAAACCGTGGGCGAGTGCTAAGCTACAACACCAAAAAGTGGCCGATTTGAACACCGCCATAGGAGTTGTTGAGCAGTGAATGGATTACAATTCTGAGCCCCATAAGGAGAGACAGGTAGCCTCTAATACTAATCAATCAAAAGGAGGTGGGGCAAAATCATTCAGGCCGAATGCAAGCAAAGGTGGGGGAGAGAGGCAATCCTACACTTAAGGGAGCTCACAGGCGAGTTCCAATAAGGCGAAACCAAAAAATAGGTAGAGAACACCACAGAAAAGCAGTGGTGATGTTTTCTTTGTGGTAGCCCACACCAAATGAAAGATTATCTGAAGAAACATTTACTAAATGCTTTGGTGTACCTTACAAAAGCCGAGAGGACACCTAAGCAAGCTGAGGCTCGAACTTCTATTTCAGAGGAATAGGAGCTGGATGAGGGTGAGGACAACCTTGGGACTATTTCACAAGTGGCAGCTAAGAGAACAGTACCTCAAAAGGTGAGTAGAGTTGCACAAGCTTTGACAGGAAGCCAGACAGAGGAGGAACCATAGCCCCAAAGCCGTAAAAAGTGAAAGTTGATGTTTGTGGATGTAAAGATTAGTGGTAAGCCCATTCGTGCCATGATCGACACCGGTGCTACCCATAACTACTTGGCAAGTGCTAAAGTGGGGAGACTTGGGCTTGCACTGGAGAAAGGAGTTTGATGGGTGAAAGCTATCAACTCTGCTGCTCAGCTGATTGCAGGAGTTGCCAAATTTATGCTCATCAAGGTGGGACTATTCGAAGGGAGGACTAACCTTTCAGTGGTCATGATGGATGATTTCAAGCTTATCCTTAGGCTTGAATTTTTGCGGGATACAAGGATAGTGGTGATGCCTCATGCGAATTCACTAATGATGATGGGAAATAAGCCGTGCATCATTCCTATATTGATCAAGAAACTAGCGAAAAAAAATCTCTCTGCCATTCAGTTTGAGAAGGGTTGCAAGCAAAATAAGTCATCATTTTTGTGCACTCTTTGCTTTGAGGAGATGGAGAAGGCATCGGGGCCAATCCCAAGTGTGGTGAAAGAACTCTTGTAGGAATTTGAGGATGTTCTGCCAGATGAACTCCCTCAGAAGCTACTGCTAAAGAGAGCAGTGGATCATGAGATTGAGTTGGTGCCAAGTACCAAACCTTTCGCCCGGGCACCCTATCAGATGTCACAACCTGAGCTTGAGGAGCTTAGAAAGCAGTTGAAAGAGATGCTGCAGTGTAGAATCGTCAAGCCCGTTAAGTCACTGTATAGAGCCCCTATATTATTCCAGAAGAAGTCTGATGGATCCTTGCGGATGTGCTGTGACTATCGGGCATTGAATAAAATTACTGTGAAGAATAAATGTCCCATTTCGCTTGTGGTTGATTATTTTGATCGACTTAGCCGGGCAAAGTACTTCACGAAAATTGATTTGAGATCGGGTTATTGGCAAGTTTAGATCAAGGAGGGGGATGAGATAAAAACTACAGTGGTCACAAAATATGGGGCATTTGAGTTTCTGGTCATGCCTTTCGGCCTAACGAACACCTCAACAACCTTCAGCACATTGATGAACCAGGTACTCCATAGTTTTTTGGACAAGTTTGTAGTGGTGTATCTGGATGATATTGTAGTGTATAGTGGGACCTTAGCCGAACATTTGGAGCATTTGCAAAAGGTTCTCACCCAACTCCGTTAGCATGAACTATATGCCAAGTCGTCGAAGTGTTCATTTGCTCAAGAAAAAATTCATTTCTTGGGTCACATCATAGAGCGAGGGAGAATTTGTATGGACCCGAAGAATTTACAGGCTATTCAGGAGTGGCAACCTCACAGGAATGTTCATGAGGTGCGATTGTGTCTTATGCTGGCAAATTATTATAGAAGATTTGTGAAGGGCTACTCTGAGATAGCACGACCCCTCACCGACCTCATAAAGAAGACCGAGTCTTAAAATTGGACATCCCAATGCCAAGCAGCATTCGAGGGACTAAAAAGAGCTATGGTGCCGGACCCTGTGTTAGCCTTCCCAGACTTAACGAAGATGTTTAAAGTGGAGACTGATGCTTCGAATTTTGCTCTTGGGGGAGTGCTGATTCAGGATGGGCATCCTGTTGCTTTTGAGAGCTGCAAGTTGAAAAAGGCAGAGAAATAGTACTCCGTGCATGAGAAGGAGTTGCTTGCTGTAGTTCACTGCCTTAGACTATGGCGACACTACTTGTTGGGCTCTCTTTTTGTGGTCAGGATGGACAATACTGCAGTTAGTCACTTCATGAGCCAATCTAAACTGATCGGTAAGCAGGCACGGTGACAAGAGTTGTTGGCAAAATTTAACTTTTCCCTGGAGTATTGTGGCATGGTAAGCAGTCATGTGGCTATTGCCCTGAGTCAGAGGGCAGACCATATAAGGATGGTAGCTGCTTTATCCTTAAGTGCAGTTACTACTTCTACGAAAGACCGAATGTAGGAGCTTCTACCAAAAGATCCTGCAGGGCAGTATTTGGTTGATCTTGTCGAGAAGGGCAAAACTCAGCAATTTTGGATAGATGAAGGACTTTTTATGACCAAAGGAAACCATATGTATATACCTAAAGCCGGGGACTTTAGAAAATCATTAATTTCGGAATGCCACAACACTCTTTGGGTGGGTCACCCAGGAGTTAAGCGTACCCATGCCTTAGTGCATAGATCTAGTATTGGCCGCAGATGCAAGATGATATCGAGGTATATGTTCGCACTTGTCTGGTGTGCTAGCAGGATAAATCGGACCATCAAAAGAAACTAAGCTTGTTAGAGCCATTACCTATTCCCCAACGACCTTGGGAGAGCATATCTATGGATTATATCATTGGGTTGCCTAAGGTGGGAGATTTGGGGACTATCATTGTCGTGGTAGACCAGTTCTCTAAGTATGCTACTTTTATTGTAGCCCCTAAATATATTATAGCAAAAGGGATAGCTCATCTCTTCTTCAAGCATATTGTCAAGTATTGGGGACTGCCGAAGGATATTGTCAATGATCAAGACTCCCAATTTACTGGCATCTTTTGAACCGAGCTTTTCAAACTTCTCAGATCTAAACTAAACATGAGCTCGAGCTACCATCCATAGTTTGATGGCCAGACAGAGTACTTCAATTCCATGTTGGAGGAATGTCTTCAACACTTTGTGAATGGCTCTCAGAAGGATTCGGTGAAGCTTTTGGATGTTGCTCAGTTGTGCTTCAATGCCCAGAAGTTCTCTACCACTAATAAGAGTGCTTTTGAGATTCTGACTGGGCAGCATTCGCTACTCCCACAAACTCTGGACTCCCCACAGGGTGCACGATCTCCTATCGCAAGGAGTTTCTTGTAGGAATGGAAATAGAATCTTAATCTAGCCCGAAGCTACCTTGAGAAAGCTCAAAAGCGGATGAAGAAGCATGCAGACCAAAATCGCCGCTTTAGTGAATTCTAAGTGGGAGATATGGTATTAGTGAAGGTCCTTGATTCGAGACAATCAAAATCAACTAGGGCGAGAGACCCTTGCTTAATGCAGAAATATATTGGATCGTTGCCTATCATTAAACGCATAAGAAAGGTAGCCTATAGGATAGCATTGCCTGACTGGTGCAAAATTCACAATGTCTTTCATGTGAGCTAGCTCAAGCCTTACCATGCAGACCAGGAGGACGCATCCTGGAGCAAATCCAGCCGCCTATAGTTGATGTTGATGAAGAAAGAGAAGAGGGTGGCAAAAGCAATTCTAAATCACCGAGTAACTGGCACCAGAAGCGCAACTCAAATGGAATACTTGGTGAAATGGAGGGGATGTAGCAGCGAGGAGAACACTTCGGAGCAAGTGACGGACCTCAGGGCGTTCAAACCTCTGTTGGAGGCATACTAGACCTCAATGTTGTTGAGGATGTTGCCATCCCAAGTGGGGGAGAATGTCAAGGATCACCTTTGCCCTCACCCTCGAGCCCCTTGACCATCTATTGGGCATTTAGGCCGCCCCTACGACCCCTCAATCAACCTACATTAATAGACTTTCACTCCAAGGAGTTCATCTGCTGTGTCCTAGATGTAGGCCTTTCCTTTTGTAAATATGTAGGCAGGATGCTGCTATTTTTGTTGTAATTTTCAGCTTTTAAATATCTAGTACTATTATAATAGAAATCATTTTTAGCCTATTATAGGGGGAATAAGTAGTCGAAGCTGAGATGTACTATACTTTGCTAGAGTCCCCCTCAACGTCTAGCGTTGCTTTGGCAATTGTAAATATCGTAATGCTATTTTCATCAATGAATGCAAGCTTTCTTTTCAATTGATTGTGCTTCTTAAAAGCTTTCTTATTTGCTGACGGTTATCGAGCTTAATGGTGGTTGGGCTCTTGTTCGTTGATGGTTATCAAGCTTGACAGTTGTTGAGCTCTTGTGAGTTGTCAATTATCAAGCTTGACGGTAGTTGGACTCTCATTGGGTTTTGATACCGAGTTTTTGGCGGATGTAGCTCCCGAGCGACCAACTACTAGCCGCACAGTGTGCTATTGTATATACTCCTAAGAAACACCATGTGACGCCTAGTCACAAGTGAAAAAGTCTTCAACTTTATCACAATAAACCTATGTTTTGATGCACTTTCATTTCATCTGTCTTTTCACTAATGCCACACCACCTCTCATCTTTTTGCAGGATAAGTAAATGAATTTATAAGTTTTTTAAAATATTTTATAAAATTTATAAAATATAATAAATTATGCAATAAATTTTTTAAAATAATTTTTATAAGCTCTCAAAATAAAATATTGAAGTTTGATAAGTTTTTTATTCTAAAAAACTAAAACTTTCTAACTTATTTTTAAAATTTTAACAAATTCTAATAATTGTAATCATATTAATTATAAAATTATTATTACTAATATTTTAAAAGTTTCAAAAATTTATTTTATTTGAAAATTTAAAAAATTTATTTTTAAAATAAAATATAGCATCTTATAAAATATATAAATTTTAAAATATTTTAAATAAATTTAACCAAGCACCCTTTCAATAGTAAGAATCTACTAAAGGTTCCCTCCGTTGCCACATTTGCAGACAGTAAATTAAGAAGAGAAATATTCACTTAGACTTAATGCAAATCATGTCATCTCCCGCAAACTTAAGTTCGGCAAAGTTGGAGTGCCCACTTGGTTTTCTTTTCAAACACTATTTTTATTTTCTCTTAAAAATAAGAAAAAATAATAATAAAATAAATATAAAAAATTATCATTTTTTTTCTTATTTTTACAAATATTTTCATTCTCAGCATATTTTTCTAAATACACTTTTAAGGGTTGTTTGATTTTATTTTCCAAAGGCATTTTCATTTTCTAGTGAAAAAAATAGTGAAACATTAGTTATAAGTGTGATTTTGTAATGAAATATTGTTTGAATGTTTTGTTTAAAATAAAATGATTGTGTAGAGTTGAAAATGAATTGTATTTGGATATTACAATGTTTTTTATATTAAAAATTATGTAAATATGAGTAGAAGAAAATAAAGTGTAAAAATGGAGAGAGAGAGAGAGAGAGAGAGAGAGAGAGAGAGAGAGAGAGAGAGTTTGGAAAAATGTGTTGAGAATGAAAATGCATGTAAAAACAAGGAAATTATTGATAGCTTTCTGTTTTCATTTTTAGGAGAAAATGAAAATGAGTTTTGAAAACAAAACCAAACGGGCACTTAGGGATAGTTTGGTTAGTTTTATTTTCATTTTCAGTTGTTTTTACTATTTAAAAACAAATTATTAATAATTTATTATCATATTTACTAATATTTCAAGTCATTTTCATTTCATAACATATTTTTCAATAATCTATATATCTTTTCTAAATAATCTATATATCTTTTCTCTCTTCTTTATTATTACTATCTTTCTCCACCTACAACTTATTAAATCCTATACAATCATTACTTTCTCACCAAACTATCCAAATGTAAATCTATTTTCAATTCATTTACTCCAATTGACTTTTCAAATTTTAAAAATATTGAAAATGAAAATTGAAAATAAAAACACAACCAAACTCCCTATTACATACACTTTCTCTATTTTCACACTTTATTTTCTCCTACTCACATTTACATGATTTTTAATACAAAAACAATATAACATCCAAATACAATTCATTTTTAACCATACACAATCATTTCATTTTAAATAAAATACCCAAATAATATTTTATTTTCCAAATCATACTTATAATTAATTTTTTATTATTTTTTTTCATTAAAAAATAAAAATACCTCCCTAAAATAAAACCAAACGGCCTCTGAGGAAACTTCAGCATGGATTTCTTCGTATTTTATTTTATTTTATTTTAATTCAAGAAATATATATATGAAGAGTGAGATGGCAATGTGGCCTAGAACGCATGGACACAATCTAATTCAGATTGAACCCAATCATTTCTCACCCATGATGAAGAGGGATTGGTCTCAATCCAAGCACAAAAACATTGTAACTAGCTAGCACACTGACTTCGTTCGAAGTTGTTATCACCCGACACTTGCTTTGTCATATAGCACACCACAACTAAATAAAACCCTGACACATATCTATATCTATATCTATATATATTATACCCTAACCTATAATTTCCAGTAGAGCCTAAAATGGTGTAACTACAAAGAAATAGAGCCCTCGAACATAAATATATAATCACAATAAAGGTCACCAACATAAGTTAAT
Organism: Jacaranda copaia; assembly: GCA_014898725.1. Taxonomy (NCBI): domain Eukaryota; kingdom Viridiplantae; phylum Streptophyta; class Magnoliopsida; order Lamiales; family Bignoniaceae; genus Jacaranda; species Jacaranda copaia. The sequence continues at coordinate 168,850 of JACGDI010005421.1, read as the reverse complement.
CACCACTGATCAATTGGTGCAGTAGTACCACTCTTAATATAGTTATACATCTGAAGTTTAAAATACATTTCAAAATCACGTTACATTCAAATATAGATGTTGGGGGATCACATATATACGACCCTTAATCTAAATTGTGGCTCTCCAAATAGACATCAAATAAATAGGATAACTCCATAAGCACTCCAGCTAATTTTACACCAGATTAATATCTCGTAGTTTGCAAGTAAAACATAAGCTTGATCTCAACAACATGATAATAATATACAGTTCCACATGTTCTTCAGCCTGTAGTCAGTGATGCAACTGCATTGTTGACACTACCATTCCTGAGATCGTCTTCAGCACAATGTGACAACGGTGAAGCTGTAAAAACTAGTAACGTTCCTTAAAATATACTCACATCAAGACCAACTCCGAAGTCTACACCACGGAGCTGGTTTCACTTGTCATCAGAGCCATTGTTGTCAAACTCTTTGTCGTCCTTCATGTACTTCTCCTGCACAGCCGCAACTGTGGGACCAATATGTCAAGGAAAACAAAATGAACTCCCAATATTTCAACTAACAATGTCAAATGTACGCATAATCCACACTACCCCTATTTCCTAGGCTTTGTAGCAAATACTACTTAAAAGCAGAAACGGTCGAAAATAAGGGTCACATATGGATCATTCTCTACATTTTCTTCTTTTGAACTCTGTCAGAATGTAGATCCACAGAGTGTAGCATACATTCACAGGAAATAGGAATTTGCTCACAAATTGACCAATTGTATACCAATTGTAACAACTGTTTAAAATATGAAAAGCAAATGGATTGATATGCTTATCAAATAAACATAAAATAAGACGATACTAATGCAAAAAACCAACTGATGGTGGACAAAACATACAATAGGATAAAGGATATCTATAATAATCCCAATCAACAGGACCAACTGCAATTTTGCTGAATTCAACTGCACTAGCATCGATGCCAGCAAATATATACCCATTGCTCTTGTCAATTAATTTAACTAGATTTCCAACGCTCTCTTTCTCCTGAAAAGCAATGGGTTAAGAATAAGGACAATAGATAATCAGCATGGACCATGCAGAGAGGTGAACATGCCTGAATATCCAAGGTGGTGAAATTAACGAGACTGTAATTTTCTATCACCTCACACAACTCCTTTGTAAGCTTTCTGCACGAGAAGGAACAAGTTTGGCTTAAGCATCAGTATGAAAATTCTATGCAAAATTGCAAATAGCGTCTTAAAGATGGAATCAGCTTATTATGAATGAAGATAAGAAAGAAATTCAGCAAAAGGAGATATCTACTGGAAAGGGTACTGGCACTCATATATGCACACATGTTCTTGCGTCCAACTGTAATAGAATCTCCCTCACAAGCATTTCAACAATGTATTACATACCACATTTTTCAATTCTATATGTTGAGAAATATGATGATAGATGCCATATAATGCATGGGATTGCAAAAACTGGAAGTTGATTTAGATGCATTTCTCCAGCCAAGTAGACAGGACCAGAAGGAAACTGATTAAATAGATGGCAATCTCTTCAGGATTAAATAAGTTGCAGAATGTAATTGATTGGTATAATAGAACAATGAGATACATGCTATTTTAAAGTCACTGGAGAGAGGCACATTTATTTAGTAAAACCTTCAAGTTGCTCAATAGGAGGATAACAAAATTGCCCAGGAATAGTCACCCTAGGACTGTGTTCAGATTAGATTTCCTTGAATGGATGAAAGTTTAGATGAGTGGTTCTGCCCCAGCTCACAGAAGATCAAAAACACCAGGGATTATCCTCATTGATAAATAATTGCACGACTTCGAATTAATTACTGCTGGGTTGATGTAGCCCAAGGCCTTACCCAGCTCATGCTTTCTGTTGCTTCATTCTTCACACCGTATATCAGAGATATCAGACTGATGAGGATAAAAAAAAGATAGATAAAGGAAAATAAACCACGAGAAGACCAGGTTTTACAGAGCTATTTTTGCAGTAAAACTTTCTTGGCCAATCAAATATATCATATTTCACACTAAATATCTTGTTTCAGCTACAAGATGGCATACACTTGATAGTGGTTTACCAGATGTTTCGTTAAGTTGTTCTTTTAGATGGAATTCCCAGTCTTAATTGGATCAACACCACTGGTATGGAGGAAAAGAGATAATCATTAGCCGGACCAAATTGGCAAATTAGGACAGGCAAAAGTTTTGAAGAAAATCCATTGGCGTGGAAAACACAAAACGAGGAAAACCAGCATACTTCAAATCACTGGGTAAAGAGACAGAAAGCAATGAGGGAAGAAAGAGAAGTCTCATGGACAACAGAAAAATTGTATCTTCGAAGAATATTAGCAACATGATAGACAGATAAAAGGTACAACAAACAATTCTTCAACACTTAGCACACCAGATTACCATATCAACTACTTGAAAATTAAGTGCCTAATAACCTAAAGAGCATAGAACACAAATATAAGCATACTGTGCCTAGTGTCAGAAAAGATTACAGCACCTGCTTCTAAAAATATCATATGCATGCCAATTATTGACATGATCCAAAACACTCTCATTTTATGCAAAACATAGAGAAAAGAAACAGAAAGGAAAATGAGCAAATATGAAATACTGAAATGCCCATGCACCCAGAACAAGAGGATTTCATATTCACCAGTGTTGCTTGTACTGCAACACCCAGGATATACTGCCAAGAAATCAAGGCTCAAGGTACCAACTTGTTGCTACATAACAATGTTAATGGAAAGAAAGAAAGACAGAGATGCCAAATACAGTGCTTTAACATCAATCAGAATTTTTTCCAAAGTTAATCTGACCATGCATATGACTCAGACTAAGGTAATACCTATACTTAGCAGATCGAGGATCCTGAACAAGATGATGCTGTAAATAAGATAAATCTTGAACATCAGTGTAGAAGTCAAGGTTGAAAGCTGCACCACAAGCCAAGAATGGCTCACACATGATGTAAATACTTAAGAATTTTCACTGGAAGGGAGATATTTCATTTGCTGTAGATATTAACATGAAATTGTTCAAACCTAGCTTTCCGTAGCTTTCGATCAGATCGATCTTAGACAAAACATTGACATGAGGGAGCTCCAAATGTAGCATGGTTGACAATGATAGGAGCAGCGCACTCACATACTTCCCAGGATCACTGCAAAGATGGGCATCAACTAAGTGCACAGCAGTCAACTGCAAAAAGTATGGAACCATTAATAGTCTAATATGAGAGAACAACATGACCAGAACAAAATAGCAGTCACTCATTTGTCGTGGTTCCATTGATGTTCAAAACAAAATTTCCATTATTTTGAAGACAGGCCCATCCCAGATTCACCTCAAAATGAGTTCATGGTAAAGGAGATGACTGAAAAGATGGAAGCTATACCCTGAGATTTAACTTCTTTATGAGTTTCATGATGACTCTCTTTGCATTTTGGTGAAGGAAAAAGAGTTCCACTTGGCCAGGGAAATCAAAAAGAAGATAGTGATCTGCAAATGATGTTAGCTTGCATTTCATAATTGACAAAACTATTTCTGAGCAAACAAACAAAACCAGATCAAACTTAGAATCTTAGATAACAGTAAGATACGATTACTAAAAGCATGCAACGACTGAGCTACAAGCATGTAAATAAGCAAGTAAATGCAACATTTTTGTTGATGCAAATGTTCATCTGAAGAAAGAAGCAAGAGTCTCAAGTATTTCGCAACAAGCAATATAAAAGTTCTATAGGGTTGACTCAATTATGACTAATTATCTTAGAAGTCCAAAGACTAAAAATCAATACTTGCTCTTTAATGAGAATATTGAGTTGCAGAAAATCACACATGAAGCCCCATTTTATTTGTTGTGATCTTTATGAGATAATGCATTATATGCTGAAAAGAGTTTTCTACTAGAAGCCAAAAAACTAGTTGCTAATATGGTTTTAGTAAGTTGATAAACCTTGTATCTAGACATGCTTAAACACTATAATTTCAATGATCAATAGCATGCTAGATAGTTCAAACAAAAAGCACCCTTCGTTATGCCCTTGTGATTTTAGATCCTTTTTTGTTATCATGTTGTTAATCTTTCCCTCCTTGCATAGGACCTGAGATTCAGTAACCAGTTCCCAAGGACTTGTTCATCATACTGCACGAATTTATTCCTCAGAAACACACACACCAGAAGATGTTCCTCGAATTCTCTTTCTAGTTAGATCCAGTCACAATCATCCCAAGGATTGCATTAATCAATATCTCATGAGGTGTATCTACTAAAATACAACAAGGCAGAGAACTTCCTGAGGGCATCGATATAAGTCCTTCAAAATTTACTGGCACTCTGCAAATCATTGTTTTTCTTTTTCTTAAGCAACAAACAATGATTAGTGGAGCATAATTAGAATGTTAATGAGACCACAAATATCAATTCTGTTTACGGAATATGCAGAGTTCATCTTTTCCAGATAATTAACATCAACAAGGAGAGCGTACTAATTCATAGAATCATTTGGAAATCAGTCCGCTGAACAAAATGTCAATATTCGATATATAAGCATGTATCAGAAGATAAACAAGCGAAACAAACTGATATTTAAAGACTATATGAACCTTTGAGCAGGGGTTTCAGTTTGGATTCTAACCAATCGATGTTCTTCTCCAGATAATCCATGCAATAAACAAGACCTATAAAACATGATAGAATATTTTTCAGATTTAGGAGTTCTGCCATCAGAATGATCTACAAAAAATTTAAATGTCATATGTCAATAAATATTTATTACAACCAGAAATCTAGGAGTCCATTTGGTAGGTGACTCAGTCATTTTTCAAGTTTTCACAGTAAACATGTGCAATTTTTCAACCCCACAACATTATTTGAAACACCCCATTTTCCGAGATTTAGTTTTCTGTGTTTTCAACCCAGAAGTTTGTGAGCTTGGAAAATGCCATAATGGAATAGGTCGTATGCTTGTCAATCTAGTACATTTTGCAGATTAAACCATGAAATATTAATACTCTGATCAAGCCAACCAAAAGTGGTTACAATATCAAAAATCTAGAAACTTGTTCTCAAAGAGCTATCTGGATGAAGTTTTCATGTCATACTCTTTACAGTGTGAACTGAGGGCCTTAACAATATAAATAACTGTACCAAGGTTCTCATACAGAGACTCAGTAACTGAGCAAATATTTCTTTAAACATGAAGACTTCAGCACAAAATAATTACAGCAGGAAAAGAAATATTAGTTATTTCTAGACTCACAGTTTTCCAGTTCATCTAATCACAAAATGTGAAACAGAACACTAGAAGCTGATCCACCCCATCTAGGACACCTATCAGTAAATAAAAGTTGAGTCTTTTACGATAAATGCACTAAATGGACCTTCACACAAATTAAACCATACTACTTGATATCTAAAATGTCGGAAGCCCACAAAAATACCTAAAAGATGAAGCTACAGTCAGCGTAATGATCATACCTCCATTAGGACCGAGGGAATGCTCAGCCATGACATCACCAAGCTTAATTAAATCCTCGATGTTGACAGCACATTCATATCTTCATCACATAAGGAAATAACTCATCTAATATCCCAAATAAACAAAAATGCATAACCAGCAAGATGTGAAGCAAACTCATTAACCAATGACTCAAAAAGAAAGGCAAATTTCAAGCCTAAAAAAAAACTAATGAATTGGATACGGCAAAGCATCATTTGCGGGATCTAAATTGATCACAGCAACCTTCCTGCAAACCATAAAAAACAGATTTTAATAATTACGACACAAAAATGTTTTAAGTCGAAATTCTCAACAAGGTAGCAGAATAACACTTTTTCTAACAACCCACATAGCAAGAGCTTATACATACATGGATGCCATGTGATATATTTTCAGTTGGCAGCAACAAAAAAAATAAAAAAAGGAAAAGTTCATGAGCACACATGAGTGCCAAAAGGATACCTGCCGATGAGCTGAAGAAATTGAGACATGCCGTTGCAGTAGGTGGTCTTGCCGGAGCCCGGTGGTCCTATAACCACCTGACCGAACACCATTTTTCTACTTTCTTGAAATTGTGATTCTTTTTCGTTTAAGAAAAATAATTATCTATTATTTTGTATCTCTTTCGGATCGTAGTTGTTCATGATAAAACTGGAAGCTTCGAATTGGAGAGAAACCCTTTGCGCTGTGGCTTGAAAAGAGCTTAAATCCCTTCTTTCAATAGAAATGGGTCAGCGTTGACCCATAAACAAAATATATAAATAAAAAAAGGTTAAAATAAGGGGCATTCCGAGAATCGAAATCGGGACCTCTCGCACCCAAAGTGAGAATCATACCATTAGACCAAATACCTGATGCCAGTCACCCTAACAGGATTTGATGGAGAACAGTTGAAATTTCTGTTTGGGAATAGTCCTTAAACTCAGACTTCAGAGAATTAATTTTTAAAACCATTCACACCAAGCTGCCCCCCATGAACATCTCTAACAAGAACTTTATCACTGGAAAAGTAAAAGGACTCTTTCTCGATATTTGAACTACGCTCCCTTGACTAACTACTTATTATTAGACCATCATCTTCCCACCCTGGTGAAAAAAACTTGATCATCTATTGAAATCGAGTTTGGCGAAGGAAAATTTCCGACAAATCTTCTCTCAAAAATCCTTGAAATAATGATTCGATTATCTAACTGTCGAAAACAACCAATTTCGTCTTTAGTTTATCTGAAATTCAATGTAAGTATTTGGTTACGAAAAATACTATTGAAAAGTATGCAATATCTAATTCCATTTTTTCCTCTTTTCGGATGGTAAATATTTCTAAAGTTTTCTCTTTTGCTGAAGAAGAGCGATTTTTCTATAGCGAACACAAGTAATTAGTTCAAAATAAATGTTCAATAATAAGTTTAACGGAGATGAGTTGATTCAAAAACACAAGGTAACATTAGTGGTAAAGAGATATTTTCAACCATATAAAATAAACTTCAATGAAGAATTTGAATAGATCTATATGTTTAATACAAATTATATATTCAACCCGATCTATTTTAATAAAACCTTCTAAGTCTACTATCTTTCTCTCTATTAATATCAATGCAATATTTAATCTGTGTTGTAACATCCCTATCCAAATGTGGAAGTCTCTAGCTAGGGTATTAGTAATCCAACAATCATTCCATCAGAGAATATATGAAAAATAACATCATGATGAAAAGAAAAGTTCTAAATTGCATATTGATTACTAATTGTCAAACCTGTACAATAATATCACATACAAAACTATGCCTTCAAGGCTTACTATGTCTCAAAAAGGGTTTTAGTGCTTCAACATTATTTAGCTACAATAGCCAAAACTATATACAACATGTACAAGTATATGTAACCCTATGAGGCTCGCATCGTCTTATTTGGGAGGAGAACAAAATGAACAAAGACAACTGTAAGTTTAAATGACTTAATGAGCTATAAAACAACGAAGGTTGTTCAATTATACAATGTAATCACCAACTGAATCAGTAACTTAATGTAGAGCAACGGGCTGCAAGCAGTGACAACCAAAAGTATTCTGGTGAATGTGTTACATAAGGTTTCAGAGTAGTGCAGTCACAATTGTGAAATTGGTGGGAAATATAATAGCAGTGGCAGGAAAATTGAATAGCAATTATAGGCAAGGGGCATAAAATGAGATCAAATCACATTAAAAATGAAATCCATACTACTTTTACAATAAATGTTGTTGGTAGTTCTCCTATCTTCTCTCTCCACTTTCAAAAAGAAAACGCAAAAACCCTTATTCCTCTAGCCCGAGTGATCGGCTTGAAATTTCACATATAAATGGCATGGCTAGCTACATGCCTTATCTCACTCGTAGATAATTACCTCCAACTGACTAGGAGATAGGATAATCATAATAGGGTATCGGTCGGAGACCAACCACCGTTGGCCCGTACTACTCGATCGTCTTTCGGTACTGATCCTATGGCCTATCCCTAAGGGTATTAGTAATATCCTCTGATAACATAAAATATATCCAACAACAATTCATAACACAATTCAATACGCCATGTTAACATTATTAAAAACAAACCCAGCACTATGCTGGTTTCCAAAGAGGTATGGCGCTACAACAAATATTTCAAAATCACTTTTAGCTTTCTCAACACAATCATCGATTTTTAGATAAAGCAACAACAAATAAAATCAACAAGAAGTGCTTACTGAGGAGGGGCGATATGGAGTACTATTTTCACAAGTAGTTATTTACTCAAAACTGATACACGTATGTAAAATCCCATAATTTGGGACATGAATGAATCTCATGTGAGCATAGATTAATAACCACTGAGAAAGAGACAAGGGGCAAAATTAAGATTATCACAATAGCTAAGAGTCGATAAATAATATAGAATGACGACATCAACAATTGGTATCAACACCAACAGAATCATGTATTAATAATACACCCACAACTACCTATGTTCTTTTCCTAGCAACAAAGTTAGTATAAACTCACCTGACAGTTCTGGTCAGATGTTGCCCTCTTGACTTCCTTCAATATCCACATCCCCATTACCTAATTTTATTAAACATAGTATTAGAGCTTGATTCCAACGTTCTCACATTGCTTGTTAAGTTATCACATTCAGTTGTTCCAAAAAAAGAAATCAAAGTCAACATAGATTCTATTCCTGTAGTTGACTTCCAAGAATGGGTTCTCTCAACTATCTACATATAACGTCATTATAGCTTTTAGCTCTAGTGCGATAAATGGTTAACTCTCATGATCCAGTTCTAGAGTTGGCATATCACCTCTAACCTCTCTTAATAATATTTATTGAACTCATTTTATTTTATTCAAGTTTATTCCAAACAGAACTCAGTTGGAGCCTACGATTAAAGGTTTAATCATACAAAAATTACATTCATACTATTCAGGTCAATGCTCAAATCTCATGCTCAAGTCAACTTAGTCTAATTTACATTGATTCAAGGTAAATTTAATCTGATAGAATAAAAAATTATCCAATTGAACCAAATATAGTTCGATTCAAGGTTTAATTTCAGCTCGAACTCGTTCAGGATGAAGAGTTGAAGATTCTGCCCGTTGACCACTGTTGACCTCCGCTGGAGTTCGTTTGCCGCCACCTGGAGCTGCACCTCGCCACGTCGGACCAAACCCCCAAGTTAATTCTTAGTTTTACCACCTCCTCGTCGGTTAATTTGCCCCAAAACAGCCTCTTCGCCGCCGTCCACCACCGCCTCTTTTCCTCCAAAATTCTCCCTCCTCTGGCCTCCAATCTTCAAATTGAAGGTACCAAGATGTTCCTTGCTACGAGTTCTACATGACTAACCTAAAACTTCAGAACTTTAACTTGTAATTCAACAAACCCATTTCCACCGTCCATTTTCTTCACCGACCATTAGGTTTTCGTTTTTTCTTAGTTATTTTTGGAGAAATTTGGTATGGTCGTGTTCCTGGTGAAGTAAGGAATAAGATGGTTGGTTTATATTTCAATTTTGAGCTAAAACAAAGCAAAACCGAGCATTGGAGAGTGAGGATATGAAGGTGAGAATTTGATAAAATTTTGTCCTTAACTATAAATAGACCAAGCTTTACCTTAATTGCACCAGCCACCCTAAACTTTCCACCATCCACATTTCCTCCCCAAAATTTTTAACGGCCTTACACTTAGGCCCACACCTCTCATTTCAGCCTCCTAAACTTCTATTTATTATATTTTGACCCCCAAAACTTTTAAATTTTTGACAGTTAAGTCCAACTAACTTAAATTTTCAATCCCCCTAGTTTTCATAATTTTATTAACTTCCCCACTTAAATTTTATTTATTTAAAGCCTAATTTCTAATATCATATTATTTCATTTTTCTAATTATTGTCCAAGAGAAAAATTTGGGGTGTTACAATGTAATTCCATTAAGGACAGATTTTGTTGTTCACATATATCAAGAGAGGATTTTTTCAGGCAACCTTAGGAATTAAAGTCAAAGAAATGGGAGAAAAGCATGTTCAATAGGTTGAAACAAACACACAGAGCTAGATTGGAATAATAAAATTGATTAATGCAATTTTAGATTTATAGAAGTCTAAGCGATCCTTCACTTTATGTGAAAAGAAAAGGTTAAAAAAAAAACTGCATGGTTATGTATTCACAATTATATTTTCGAAGATGTTGGAAATTAAGAAAATATATTATGTAATAATTTGAGATGATAGATATGTGACTCTTGAATTATTTCCTAAGGATTCCAACTGAAGCAACTCTCATGAAAAATACATGGCTGAGAAGTTGATCATGAAGTTGCAATAAGAAGATAGTGTTAAAAAAACAATTGATCTAAATTGTTCAAAAGTTTTATTATATCTTTTTATTTATCTCCAAAATACTAGAATTGATATTGTTCATTTCATGATTTACATTTTTTGGTTCAATGAGTGAGTCAAGTAAGCTTCATTTGATTATAGCAGAATGGATCTCCAAGCATCTCTAAGTAAAAACCTACCTAAGCCAATATAAACTTTATAATACCCATATTAAGATCCAACAAATAAACATGAGATCCATGCCTATACCCAAACTTATTACACAAATTAGAATGAGTAAGAATAGGATCCACCCATAAAATAACCTGATGATGCATGGGTCCCTCGCCACATGGCGGCCTTCCCCGAGGTATTGTCCCGCCTACGCTTGGTTGACCATTCGCTACGGGGCGTCCG
>JACGDI010005421.1:127738-157972 GCA_014898725.1 Jacaranda copaia | reverse complement strand
CGTTTGCTCTTGTTGCAGATCTCAGGCCCAATATCACTTAAATCCACCGGAGTTTCAGACCATCAGGCTCATTGTAGCATCATAACCAATACCCTGAATTAATTTTTAATATCATTGGATTTTATTAAATTTGATGGTCAAAATTAATCGTCAACAACCACTAATTCCCAACTCCCTTAGTCATAACTCCAATTTATTTTACTTATACTAGTTGTCATTTGCACGCAGTTTCTGTGCATATAAAATATTTTTAAATAATCATGTACATTATATATACATTTATTATACTAAAAGCTAACATGTATTATAAAAACACACTTATAATGTGTATAATTATGAAGATAGCAATCACTTAAAGTATAATTTTTATAATTTATTATCAGATTAAAGAAAAAAATTAAAATTAAATAAAATAAGTAAATAGTGAAAGCTTTTAAATAAATAGTGGTTTGTATATATATATATATATATGTTTATTGAATATTGAATAAGTAAAAAGACAAATTTGATATATTAGGATTTGGTATCGTACCTTTCTTTTTATACACAAAAATGCATTCTCTTTTTATAATAGTACAGATAACTTTGGGGTTTTCTACCGTCTGGTAGGCTTGTATCTACCAGACAGAAGTCAACCAATCACATTATGCTAACAATTGATTTGGTACAATTGATATAAAGATGTGACAATACATGAAAAAATATATTGACAAATTTAACCTTTTCTCACAAAACAATGCATACTTTAATTTAATTTTATTTTTTATAGAAGCATGATTACAACATATATGATTATTTAAGAAAACAAAAAATTTGTATTAGTCAACATAATACCGGTTTAATGAGTAGCGATTTCATTTAAAGAGATATCTTCAATTAGTGCAAAAGGTAGATTATTTGTTTGCAAAAAAATGTCCCTAGATTAGATAGTGTTTTATGGAAAAAATGGTGAAATATGTCAAATATTTATGTGTTTGTGAACTTATGGCAAATAATTTGTTTCAGTTAAATTGCTATATCTTGGAATGACTGTATTGATGCAATTATTTAGATAAATACACGATGTGTGACTTAATTGATGTAATTATTTAGACAAAAACAAGAAGCTATTTCAAGATGCGATATATTTTATATATTTTTTGAATGAAAATATTGTATCGGCATATATGTATATAGCATCGGTACACAAAAAATAGCTCATATATGTACATATAAAAAATCTTTTTGTTTCAAACATATTTATTTTTTTAGTGCACAGTGTAAATTATTTGTTTAACGAAAAGATGATAGTTTGGATATGTCGAGCATCTAATTGTTTGTGAATAAGGGTTGGATAATATGTTTCGATAAAATTGCCAGTTGAAGAAGTGAAACTATTGGTGTATTATTTAGTCATACAAGCAAGTTGCAAAAGGGCAAATCTCCATTTGCAATAACAAAATAGTTGTTTTAAATATTTAGATAATAAAACTAATTGCTATCTCATAGACCGAGAAATTACAGGATTCTTTGATGTTATTAAATTAATATGTTGGTTAAATGGTATTGTTAAAAAATATGTAAGAGTAGTTTTTTGAATTGAGTATGTATGAAACACAACATTTATAATATTGGTCTGAGGATAAGACATCGGATGATTTTGTAAAGCAAGTGGCCCAAATCCTCATCAAAAGTGTTAGACATATACACAATAGTATTATAACAACTTCATCAAAAACTTAATGAATATAATTATTTTAATATTTAGTAATTTTAATTTATTTGAAATATAATAAAATATATCACAATAAAATTTGAAACTTAATTTATAATAAATTTAAAAATCATTTTAAATGAAATGAAATAACTAAATTGCACCTACTTTCTTACTTTCAATATATTCAATGTAAAATTTTAAATTTTGTTCAAGTTATAAAAATAGCTATAATTTATCATGCAGATATTTTATTTAAAAAATTATTCAAATTATGTCTTCATTTGTAAAGTTTATCCTTAGAAAGTTACACGAATTATGAATTTTAAAATTTTATTTTATAATTAACATCTATTTTTGAATTTTTATAAATTAATTATAGAAATCTAAATTATAAAATTAAAAAATATAATTTTTTAAAAATTAATTAAAATATAAACAAAATAAAATAATATTAAAAAAGTTAAAAAAAAAAAAGTGGGGAAGAAGGTGTCGCTTGTCAAATTAGTGACACCTTCAAAAGTGATCCCACCAATATTCCTTCCCCAAGCTCTGATTCTGATTACCCTCCATATTGTATATATATAATAGCTATATATATATAGACAATATATATTCACTTATAAATACAAATTTTTCAATGTTTACAATGGTGTGGTTACTTCAAGTAGCGACACCGTTGTATTTTTATGTAAAAAAAAGATTAATAAATTCTATTTTTATTATTTTTAAATAATAAATTTGCAATAGTAAAAAATATAGCCATTTGAGATAGCGATATTTTTGTACTTTTATATATATAAAAAATAGTCTTATATATTATGGTCTAATAAAGTACTAGGGTCATATTTATCTTTTAAATTTAATAATATTCTTACCTATTTTACAACTGTGATTTTTTTTTTATTTTATAATTAATGGTTTAAATTAATCTGATAAGTATGATCCTACCCGACCGTAGAAAGCACCTTACAAAATAACCACTTTCGCCATGTCAACCGCCTCCATCACCATGCCAACTACTTCCATCTCTGTCTCCCCTGAACCAAGATAAGATTATAACCTATTTTGTGAGCTATGTAATACTAATTTGTATGTGCTTATTGAATTCATTGATAGTTTTCCAATAGAGCTTAGTGTTAAAGTAGATATTGTAATAAGAAAGCTATTTTAATATTATGTTTTGAGCGATTAAGGTACCTTGATTTCTTCTTTATTGAGTTTTTGTTTTTTTTCCAATTTTTTATGTTTTAAGGGATTAAGGTACCTTTATTTCTTCTTTATTGAGTTTTTGTTTTTCTAATTTTTTATGGGATCCTATTTGTTAAGTTAGAAATTGATATTTGGATTCAAAAATTGTTACATGAGTAAGCCAATAATCAATGAATAGAGAAAGACTGTGATTTCACTTTGCAAAAACAATAAATTGGTCAATGTTAAAAGATTCTTGATCTTTCACTGCTTTTTCCCACTTGAAAAAAAAAATAAAAAAAATGAAAAAATTGATCGAGTCCAAATTGCCCAAACAATTTAAGTACGAAAAAAAGTAGATATGGTCCATAGATAATACCCAACGAGTATTAGCTTATTAGGTCAACTTGAACAGGGGTAAGTTATAGGATCTTAAAATATTTAATATTTTTTAAGGTATGATTTGCATAGAATAAACTCTATTTATTAATAGACATATTTTCAAGGTACTCAAAGTATGAGTAAGAAGAAAATAACAAATTGATTGATTTCATAGATAATAATTCAATTGGATCTTTGGATGATCGAAAGAGCACTTTATAACTGTTTTTTTTGTCTTGATTCGAGAATTATTGCTTGACGTTCCCACAAAAAAAGGAAAAAAAAAAAAAACACGTGCAGTATCCTCAAATGAAACTGAACATATTGCTGCATAAATTCAACTCAACTGCGAAGTGATTTGCTAGCTAGGAAGAATTTTCTTGAATTTGCGAGAAGAAACAGAGATGATTATTACTCTCCTTTGCAACATTTCTGAACATATTTCTACCATAGCCTAATTCCAAAGTGGTTCGGCTAGCTAGAGAAAATTATCTTGAATTTACAAGCAGAAAAGAGTTGCTTTACTACCCTTCTTTACGACAACATGTCAACTGCTGCAATTTTTTTATTGCACTGTTCAAATATAAGGATGTCCAACATCATTTCATTGGCGACTTGTAAGCAAATGAGGGATGATGTACATGTAGTTTGTCAATTCTTATGATCAAACAACAAATTAACTTTTTCACAAGTCATGTAAACTAAGAATATCAAAAAATTTGTGAAGTACTTTGGATATCAAACAAACAGAATACATTGTATTTATCTATATTTGATTAATTTTATAATATCCATATCCAACGAAATATTTAAATAAAAATATTTGAATTTATATTTGCTAAATATTAGACAAATTTGAATATATTTGTATTATATTATAATTATCATCATATATTTATATTTGATTATATTATCTGTATTTGAATAACTATATCTAACTATAATTCTTCAAATTTCCGAATGCACCAAAATTATGAATTGATATTATCACATTGTATGTAGCATGGCGCACATGCGCACATGCACACACACACACACACACACATTTCAAAATAATTATGCTCCTCCATTTCATTAACAGTTTTATTACCTTACTAAACTTATCCGTATGCAAATTATTTTTTGATATTTATATTCAATGAATATTATTTTGATATCTATTTGCAAATATCTAAATACGTGAATCTATAAACCTAAGACAAATACATATTTTATTTAATTAATAGAAGGAACTTTATAGTTTCATTAAAAAGAAAGCGATCAAACAAATAGCATAATTTTTAATTAATAATTGAGTTTATAATCAATTATTATTATTAATTAATAATAATATCACTTAAGTATATTAATTACAAAGTCAACGAACAATAATTATGTTGATTAATTTTATTCTTCAATTTTTTTTCTCTATATTATAATAATTTTTCGAATTTATTCTTTTTTCTTCACAATTCTTCAATTATAATTTATATATATAATATACATATATTGATTATAAGATTTTTATTGAAAAATATAAATAATATAATTTAATAAATTATATTTGGAGTGAGTATTAAATGGATCGGATATGCATTTATCATATCATATCCATTTTATAATCGGATATCTACTAATCAAATGCAAATAATACCCACTTAAATGGATGCAGATTTTGTATAAACGGATGCAAAATGCAAAAGATAAACAAATTTTTGAATATCCATTTACAATCTTGTCTTTCTTGTCTATACTTAGTAGTATGCTTGATATGTATTGGAGTTTGATGAATTTATTTATCTTTTTTATATGTATTTAGATTTCTAATATTTGGTTGAATAAATTGAAATTCTAAAATCTAATTAGTATATAGTTTTTACATATAAAAACAGGGAGGAAAAAAAGAGAGAGAAAAAAATGAATACGTAGTCCCAATTACCTGACTAGAACCAACCCGCCACAAATTGGATTGGCTTGGATTTGGGTTTGAAGATCTATTTTCATGAAATCTGACCTAATCCAACTCAATTAAGTTTAATTAATTTGGACCGATTTTACTTGCAAACTTGACCAATGAACAACCCTAATAAAAATCAACTTCTATAGCCAAAAAGGAACTTATGCAGTCAAATTTTCAACTAAAGCTTTAACTTTATGCAGATACATTTTAGAAACAGAAATCTAGCATTTCATTGATTTGTGAAGAGAATCTTAAATGCATTTTCGTACAATGCCATCCAATTCAAAACTTAAAGTGCTTCTATCTTAATTTTCAAGTATAGTTGTGGATAGTTGTAGCAATGAGACTATTCCGTAGAATTCAATTGAGAGAACTCATATAGATACTCTAAAATCTCTTTGTTGTATGTATCTCTTTTAGTTTATTGATAAAATTTCTTCTCCTCGTCTATGAATGTAACTCAAATTGGATGAATTATGTAAATCTGTGTGTTTTGTTATGCTTTCTTAATTTTTGAGGTGCCATCTTCGTAAGAGAAAGAATATACATTGTTAGAGAAAAGCAAAGACCAATGGGAAAGGATGATGCTAATACTATATTTGGGTCAAGAAAATTAGTGGAAAAAAATACGATAGTGTAAATGTAAAACATAAAATTATATTATTTAAAATATATCAAAATTTAACATTTTCCTTGTTAAAATTGAAAGTCCAAATATAGGATAAAAGTGAAAACATTGCGTGTGGTGGATGCGTGAATTTAGCGTGTAGAAAAATTATGTTAGCACATATTAAAGAGATAGAGAGTCCAAATTGGTTTAGGAGCATAACAGCTTTTCTTAAAATTATTGCATGCGGAGGTCGTACTTGAAGGTTGCCAAATTGGTTCGGAAAATCCGAGTCATGAAAGAATAAATTAAGGACAAGGTGATCGGAGTGTTAATAATTCTAATTGTTAACTCTCTCACATTGACTGACGTTAGGCATTGGCTTACATAAAATACGAAAGGTGGATGACAACCAGACATGAATTCAAATTTCCAGTGCCAGATCTCAACAATCAATCCAAATCACCAAACAGGATTATATCCATAAAATCCCATAAATTTTACCTTTCCATAGAATGTGTATGTAATCTTTCCGTGCGCATAATTTCATTATTTTACCTTCCATGTATGCTCCAATATTTCACCAATTATATAAAGTCCCATGGCCCCGAATCAAATCTCAAGGAACACAACAAGGGAAGAAATAAAAACAAAACAAAAGACGAAAAATCCAATGGCCTCCCTCTTTCTCTTGGCCTCCCTTTCATTGGCACTCTTATGCAGCTGCCAAGCCGATTTGATATCCGATGTTTGTTCGAAAGCAATCAACCCTTCAGTATGCAACCAGATTTTGAGGTCCGACCCGAGTTCCCCTGGAGCCGACCTTAAAGGTTTGGGTCAAATCGCAATTGCTAAATCAATCTCCGCCGTCCAAAACACCATAAGCGTGGCTAAATCAGTTCGTAACAGCGGCAACAAGCAAATAGTTGATACGTGCATTGAGACAGGCAACGACTCCATCGACAGCCTAAATGAGTGCTCCCAACTGTTGAAAAAGTTCAATAGAGGGCTCATTAGTGATATTCAAACTAAAGGATCGGCGGCTTTGACTGATGCAGCTACGTGTGATGATGAGTTTGGTTCAAGCGAGCCGCCTAAGCTGAAAGCAGCCAGCCGTAGAGCACAGGATATCATTAGTGCGTTTCTAGCAATTGCAAATAGCTTTTGAGGGAGAAAAGAGGAGAGGAATATAGTGCTTTAAAAAGAACAAATTACGGATGAATCTTGAACTCCATCATCTTTTATTTTGATGTTAGGTTTTACTTCCTCCATTTTAAAATTAAATAAATATATATATATATATATATATATATATTGATCTTTTGGTCGCTATATATTCTTTTTATTGCACTAATATATATATATATATATATGATATTTTATTTTAAAATTTTACCATATTAAACAGAATTTTTCATACCAGCATCGTATTCGCAAGGCTACTGCTAAACATTTGTAAGCCCCTTCTATCTAATGGAAAAATAAAATTGAATTAGGATTTAGTTCATTTAGTATGAACGCATCATGAATATTGCCTTTGAGTTATTATAATATATCAGTTTAAAATTAAATAATGTGATGTGTTATTTGTATATATCTAAAATGAAGTCCAGCAATAGCACTATACTGATATGTGATGGATCGTGCATTTGTGTTAAACTTAATGTTTATAAAATTTAGTAGAGAAAAAATTTTAAACTTAAGATCAATAGCTTTAATAAGTTAGGGCATTGAATTTCCAGTGTAAGCGTTCGTTTTAGACAAATTTTTGCTATTTATATATCTATTTATAATCTTGGGTTAAATTTTTTTACCCCTATAGAAGTGGAAATAGAAAAAAACTATACGCTGGTATGCAATTAAAGAGGAGGCAAATTAACACCCCTTATGAAATCAGTGAATCACTTATATATGCTACAAGAATTCAATCTCATTAGGACTGATATTGTGCTGTTTTATAACTATAAGATTTAGTACAAGAATACATTAGTACTGAATTCAATTTCCATATATAACTACAAGATTTAAACTTATCAATACCATAATATGCTTAAATAGAATTAAGCTATCATTTCTATATATAATTTAAACTTATCAAAACAATATTATGCTGAAACAAAGTTGAATTATCAATTTCTATATATAACTACAAGATTTAAATTTATCAAAACGATATTATGCTGAAATAGAATTGAGTTATCAATTTCTATATATAACTATAAATTTTAAACTTATTAAAACGATATTGTGCTTAAACAGATTTCTATATATAACTACAAATTTTATACAATTATCAATTTCTATACATAACTTCAAATTTTAAACTTATTAAAATGATATTGTGCTTAAATAGAATTGAGCTATCAATTTCTGTATATAACTACAAGATTTAAACATATCAAAACCATATTATGCTGAAACAGAATTGAGTTACTAATTTCTATATATAACTATAGATTTTAAACTTATCAAAACATCGAAAATTTTAGTTTTCTTATACTTTATGAATCAAAAGATTGATGGGTAGCAAAAGCGAAGCAAAATAATCGAACACTTCAATAATAATTACTAAGGAATATTAAAGTAAGTGGAGTAGATAGCAATTCACTCACATGTGGTTCTGAAAAGGTGTGTATTGTTTAAAGAACATACAATTCTAGTGTGTTTTTAGAAGAAGAAGAAGATGAAGAAGAAGAAGAATAACGAAGTTACTGAATTATAAATAATTAACTTGGTCTTATACATATATATAAGATGGAAATTTCTATTTCAATGTTTTTGTTTTCATTTTCATATATATAAGGATGATATAATTAGATTTACAATGTAGAATAAATATTTATTAATTATTAACCATGTATAAATTGTTTGAAAATATTTGAAATAAATATCTTTTAGTAACATTCTTTCCATTTTATTAAAGATAACTTGAATAATTAAAATAGAAGAACCACCATTCTTTCTATTTTATTGAAGATAAATTTCTTTCTATTTTATTAAAGATAACTTAAATAATTAACATACAATGAGCTCTCCATGCCCTTTTATAAAATTAGAAATGGATATCATGGGACCATTCTCCTTAGCTACGAGAAAAAAGAAAGAAAATTTATGCTAGTAGTTATAGATTATTTCAACAAATGGATGGAGAACGAGGCACTCACTAAGATAATAGAAGTTAACAAAAGGAGAGGTCCTAAAGCTTTTGTGGAAAAATATATGATATGAGATAGCCCAACAGGTACAACCCAAAAAGCTATTGACTCCAAAAAAATTTTCAGGCCTACTTAACATCCAAGGCCCAATGGCACTTTAGGACCCAACTGGGCTGATTCACTGAACCACAACCGCCTAGTCGAGCGAATAGTTCTCAACTATATCCAACATGAGGCTTTAAGCTACTTTGTCCATTCAACTATCCCTCTGATCGACCACCCTATCCGATCGATGATAATTGATCATAATGCTCACTCCAACATTGACTCATATCTTTGCTGCATTTAATACTCTAATAGGCAAAGTGTCTTCTCATTAATGGCACATGCCACCCCCACTATAGCCTTTGCCACCAATCCTGTCAGGGAAGCGCACCCTCAGAGTACTATTTACCCTGAAAAGCAGAAGATGATGCCACCTGGAATAGTATTGGGATTGGAAATGCCCAATAACCCCTAGTTAAGGACAAGAGCCCTCTACATTTGATAAGGGCTTCTTAGATATATCATCAACTAGGAGAAGGCTACAAATATCTCATTGCTAGTCACCTTCTCGATATGCCATATACACTATACGCTCTTACTCTGTTGCTCGATTATCTTATTCGATCAGTACTAACTTGAGAGTCGGAGTGCCTTAGTCGGTGGCACCTCGGCTAGTTTAACGTTTGCTGTTTGGTTGCAAATCTCAGTTTAAGAAGAATATCATTGTTGGATCATTCGACTTTTCTAGTTGAATTAGCCCAAACACAATTCTATTCACTAAATACGATTTTCAACCTCAACATTTTGACACCGCCTGTGGGAGCACTTGAGATTGCAACTGAAAAAAAATGGTGAACACTAAAAGAGCCACATCTGAGAGGGAGCACAATAAGAGGTCAACATCTCTACCTTCTCCTCCGCCTTAGCAAGGTTCACATGCCCTAGGCCCCAACGCCTTATAAGAGCAAGTTGTAATGCTAACCATGTCTTAGCTAATGCAGCTCATAAGCAAACAAATCTCTGCACAGATCTCTACTCAACTTTCTATAGCTTTGAACAGACACACAACCATGCTAGCCCTAGTTGATAGTGCAGCTCCACAACCATCTCTACTAAAAGAGAGGTCCCTCTGGGACAGTCGTGGTCACCAGGTGTCCAGACGGCTGCTAGCTAGATGAGAAGTTAGCCTCAGGCATCCCCAAAGAGAGATGGGGTAACCTGAGTTAATGGAAGAAATTATTGAATCGTTAGACCATTACGTTCAACCTAATCGAACCCCACAGTGTGATAGGGTCAAATGTTTCAAACATAACTAGCACGAAGAAATGGATGAATCAGCAGATCACGCTGCTCGGCCTATTCGAGCCCCGCAGCGTGATAGGGCCGAGCGCGTGAGGCCTCATTTTGATCAAAATATTACCCTAGCTGATTGAAATGAGTGGGAAGAAATTTTCCACCAAGTGCAACAACTAAATAGATGCTTTGACAAGATCTTGAGGAGAAACACTGAAAAGGTGCTCAACCCAGAGGGCCCCCAAAGGTCTCGTTGAGAGAGAGACTCCTTTTTTTTCTAGGAGATTATCGATGAGCGTATTATTGTCGATGCCAAGGTCCCAACTAGATTACCAAGGTATGATGGTTGAATAGATCCTAACGAGCACTTGATACAATTCAAACATATGATGTGACTGCACGAGCATAATAAGTACATCCACGTGAAGATGCTAGTGACCATATTCTAGGGCATAGCACTTGATTGATTTGTTAAGCTGGAGCCTTCTTCGAAATACTCCTATGATAAGCTCTGTGATAAATTCCTGTACTAGTTCACAAGTTGGCGAAAGGCGAAACTCCCTCATACTCATCTCCACACCATTAAGCAGAACGAAAGGGAGTCCCTTTATGAATTTTTCATAAAGTTCAACATGGAGGTCTTGAAGATCAACAAACCTAAGATCGAGTTTTAATCGACATGTTGTTCTTGGGACTCAGGCATAAAGAATGCACTAATGCTTTGGTACATAAGCGCCTTTATATGATGGAGGAATTATTCGACTTAGCAAAGAGATATATGGCTCTAGAGGAGATGAACAGGCTGAAGTTCAAAAACTCTGAGGTCGACAAAAGAAAAAATAACGATAGAGATGACCAGAAACATAAGGAGAAGGATTGATCTACAATAAAGCGCTTCCACAACTATACTCTGTTGAATATCCCAAGGAGAGAGGTTCTATTTGCAATCCAACATGACAATCTCCTCAAGAAATTGAGGAAGCTGATGGAGACTGAAGCAATAAAAAAATTGAAGAAATATTACTACTTTCATAAACAAAAGGGGCATGACATAGATGAATGCTTTAATCTCTAGGACAAAATTAAGAGGCTCATTAGGTAGGGCCATCTCAAAAAATATGTGGCAGTTGACACACTGGCTGAAGTGGGAAAAGTTTATTGAACTCTTAGTAGAGAAAGATTGGTTAGCCCAATGAGAGAGGACAAAGGAAAGAAACCCGTATAAGAAGACCGCCTGCCAATTTGAGGAATAATTAACATGATTGCGAGAGGCCCCACTGGCGGGACTTAAAATTAGCAAAGAGGTACAGTTAGAGGAGGCTAGAGTGGGCTAAAGCCTCGCCAGTTAAAACAACATTCCATTTATCAACAAGCGTAAAGCTTATCTCTTTCATTGATGGCAACATGGCCCACCTCGAAGGGAAAAATATTGACCATAAAACTGATTGTCGTATAGTAGTCTCTATTGAGATTGCCAACTTTGAAGTGAGAAAGGTTCTAATCGATAACGACAGCTTAGTCAACATCATCTTCCTCTCCACATTAAAAAGGATAGACTTAGGGTAGTTGAAATTTGAATCTATGCATACCCCTTTGGTCAGGTTCGAGGGGTTAGAAATTATTTCAAAAGGGTACGTCAATCTCTTGATGTCATTTGGGAAGGTGTCCCGAAGAAGGGCTTTGATGATCAACTATCTTGTGATCAATGCCTCATTTGCTTATAATATTATAATTGGTCGACCAGCTCTCAATGACTTTCACGCCATTGTGTTGACCTGTCACATAAAGATCAAATTCCCTACCCCAACTGGCACAAGTGAACTGCTGTGTAACATTAAGAAAGCTTGGTGATGATATAATATTTCGATCGAGTTGAGTGAGTAGAAGGCTTGACCACAATTGAAAACATCGGGGGATACCCTTCTAACGAAACTCAAGAAGAGCCAAGCCAATAAGAAGAGAAAATTGGAAGATACTCGAGTGGAGCCTATTAAGGAGTTTAAAATAGTTGAGTTGGAACTAGGGAACCCCAACAAAACTACTTGGATTGGAACAAATATGCGCCCTTATTTAGAGTGTTTTATGGTCAATTTTTTGAGGAGAAATATTAACATCTTTGCTTGGAAAGCATTTGACATCCAGGGCATCAACCCTAGTGTGATCATGCACCGCCTCAATATTGACCCCTCATACAAATCGATCAAGTAGAAGAAGAGGACATTTAATGTTGAGAGGATCCAGATTATTGAAGGGGAAGTCAGGAGACTCTCAGATACAAGTTATGTACTTGAAATTTAATATCCATCTTAGTTTTGTAATGTTGTACTCGTCCCAAAGAATAAGAGACAATGATGTGTGTGTAGTGATTTCATAGATTTGAATAAATCTTACTCTAAAGATCCTTACCCCATGCCTTGAATAGATTTACTAGTAGATTAAATTTGCCTTGGCACTAGTCACTATAGCTTGAAAGTTGTGTCTATATTTCTAGTCTTATGCCATGATAGTGTTGACCAACTGACCATTGAAGTAGGTATTATTGAGGCTAGATACATCAAGGAGGTTAACGAAATAGGCTACTGAATTGGGAGAATTTGATATCACCTTTCAGCCTAGAACAGTTATCAAAGCACAGGTCTTGGTAGACTTCATTGCCGAACGAGTTGACCTGCCTAAAAAAAGTAGTGAAGCCCCTCTTAATTGGACCTTGCACATTGATGGATCATAAACCACATTAGGAGGGGGAGTAGGAGTGGCTCTCCATTACCTGACAGTGTAGGAGTATGATTTTGCAATCAAACTTGACTATGCAGTTACTAATAATGAGGCAGAATATGAGGCCCTCATCGTTAGGATGAGGATGGCACTCGACTGAGGTGTCTATCACTTGATTGTGATCACAGACTCCTAGTTGGTAATAAAATAGGTCAAGGGAAATTTTGGGGCTAAGGATTCAATGATAAGCTAGTACCTGGTAAAAGTTAGAAAATTACAACAATCATTCAAAAAAATTCACTCTTAGTTGGTACCTCGATCTAAGAATGAGCATGTGGATGCTTTGTCCAAATTTATTAGCTTGACTAGAGGCACAAGGGATAGGACGATAACTTTTTTGGTTGCTAATAGGCCGTTAATTAGCCCACGCAAGGAGAACTTGGTAGGAAACATTGAGGAGACAGTTCTTTCACGTAGGATTCGATAAAACTCTAATTGAGTCATGGTACAGTCCCTAAAGACAAAAATGAAGCTTGTCGTCTTTGAGGACAAGCTACCAAGTTTGCACTTAATGAGTATAGCCAATTGTATAAGAGGTTGATCTCTTGATTGCCTTTAAAGTGCTTGGATCCTGATCAGGCTCATGAAGTATTATAGGATATCCACGCAGGCATGTACGGAAACCATTTTGGGGGAAGATCCCTCGCACATAAAATCATCAGGTTGGATACTTTTGGCCAACATTACTAAAATATGCTGTAGATTTTGCTAAAAAATATCCATCATGCCAAGTTCATTCAAACCTCCCGCATCAACTCGCCGCACCTATGGTCAATGTTCAAATTTCTTGGCCATTCAACCAATAGGGGATTGATATTTTAGGCTGATTGCCAAAGTTAATGGGTCAACAAAAGTTCATAATTGTGGCAATCGAGTATTTTACCAAGTAGGTCAAAGTTAAAGCTGTCCCAAAGATAACCATGGCAATCGAGTATTTTACCAAGTCGGTCAAAGTTAAAGCTGTCCCAAAGATACTAATGTGGCCATCAAAAGTTTCATCTAAAAAAATATCATTTATCACTTTGGCCTACATAAGATCCTTATTTTAGACAATGGGACCCAGTTTCAGAGCAAAAGTACTAGAGGTTGGTGCGAGGCCTTGGGAATCATTTAATATTTTACTTCAGTGGGTAACCCTCAGTTGAACGGCTAAACAGAGGTGACAAATAAAATCATCCTTGACCATTTGAAAGTCATGATACAAGATACTAGGTTGAGTTGGGTAGACGACCTCCCAAGAATGTTATAGGCATATAGGACAACCCTCCGTACAGCCACAAGTCATAGCCTTTATAGTTTTGGTTTATGGGTCTGAGGTAGTAATCCCCTTAGAACTCATACAGCATATAGCTTGAGTGATTCACTTCCACCCGCTCAGGAAAACATTAGAAAGGAAGATCAACCTCGAGACTATCAATGAGAAGAGCCAAGAAACCTATAACACCATGCAACACTACAAATAAAAAATGGCTGACAACTATAATAAAATGGTTAGGCTACCGCTTTAAGGTTATGGACCTCGTTCTAAAAAAGGCAAAAGTGTCTAAAAAATATTGGTAAACTTGACCCAAAATAGGAGGGACCCTATACCATTGTGAAGGTATCAAAGCATAAAGCCTACCGACTTGCTCATATTAATAAGGATGAGCTCCTTCGCCCATGGAATGCCACCAACTTGAAGAAATTCTATATATAAAAGCACATTGTAATCATCCTTGTATTCTGTGATATGAATAAAGTTCTAGCAATAGTACAATCATTTATTTGCATTGTCACAGCTGCATCTATCTCACACCACTGCAAGTTTTAAGCTGATTCCGTAGTCGAACCAAAAGCAGCTTCATGCTGCTAAATCAAGTTTCAAGTCAACCCTGTAGTCGACCTAAAAGTAGCTTTATATTGCCAAATTAAATCTCAAGTCAACCGTGTAGTCGACCTAAAAGCAGCTCTACGCTGCCAACTTAAATTTCAAGTCGACTTCGTAGTCGACCTACCAATAGCTTCATGATGCCAAATCAAGTCTCCAATTGACCCCATAGTTGACTTAAAAGTAGCTACATGCTACTAACCTATGGCTTTTTAGCCCAAGCTATGCAGTTGATGCAATAGTTGATTGATGTCAGCACAACACTATAGAGTAAGACAACTCAAACTCAAAGTAAAATCAACTATAAAGTTGAGCAAAGTTGAAAAAATAGATTGTTGAATTTTCTTTGATAAGACCATATGTATCTCTCAAGTGTATCTTAAGTCGATGATAAAGTTGTCAACCTTTTAACTAACATGGTTCTCAACTTATCAACCATACAATTGCGATGACATAGTTGCATTCGATAAGAAAGCTATGAAGTATTTCATGCGACAAGAGTGATATCAAAATAATATTTCATTCATAAAAACTATTTATTACAACCTTCAAACAAAGAAAAAAAACAGCAACAATGATGAAAGAGAGTTGGACGATCAAGTCTGGCTCGACCCAACACTTTTAAATCGATCAGCTTGGGTATCTTCCTATGAGTCTTGGTTGGGCTCTAGCATAACTGATGCCAGTAGTGGAACGGCTCGAGCTGGCTATAAGGGCCTTGTGATGTTGCTCATGAAATCAATCAAGCACAGAACGTACTGCATAATGCCGACCTACCCATCCCTTATTTCGAAGGTAAGGTCCTTAGCAAAGGCAAACTCACTCTTTAATTCAGCTAGCTTGGCCTCGACCTCAGCTTGTTTTTGTTGGGCTTCAGTCATAGGCTTGACGGGAGCATTTATCGTAGTATCCCTTTTTTTGCTCCTATTTACTATACCCTTTTTGAATTCTAGGTAAGGCTACAGCTTTTCATCCAAGGCTGGGCTCATTCTGTCTTTATTTTCTGCTCAGAAAGTGTAGCCCAGGTACTCAAGCTACGTTATCATTTTCTCAAATGCGCCATGGGCATCATTGATGGATAGAACTATGCTCACATCTTGGAAAGCCGAACTCAGCATAAATTGTTCCACCATTTCCCGTTGTATCATTGGGACTTGTTGAGAGAATGTAGCTCAAGCTTCTTCAAGTGAAGTATCGTAGTTGGCCGATCGACCAGAGGAATAGCTCATCTGTATATCTAAGTGAGCCTTCTTTAGCATGGAGTCTATTTAACTCCTCTCCTCCATAGCCTCGAGTAGCTGCTGGTCTTTTGCATCGAGCTGCTCCCAAAGGCCATCCATCTCTTTTATCAGTTGGTCGACTCAAAGCTAGGAAGACTTAGTTGAACCTTAAGGTTCTCTAACTCTCTTCCCTCCCACAACTCCTCACGGTCTGCTAAGGCCAACTCCGACCGACAGTAAAAGTGGTACCCAAGCTGGCTCACTTGAAACATAGATTATTAGTAAATAGTATAACTGGCTAAAACTAAAACTTGATGAGAGAGTAATCGACCCCACACTTACCATGTTGCAATGGTAGGCTTAGACCCATAAACTTTCGTTAGTTAGCTGAGAAAAGCCCGGTCACCATATAGTTGAGGGCATCAGTATCCATCATCCCTGATGATATAATGGAGCACGAATTTATGATCTCCATGGTTGGGTCAGATCTAAATTGGGGTGATAGTAACTTGGGAATTTGGAATAAAATCCTATCGCCATACTTGCCAAACAAGTCGTAGTCAGTGATTGCTTTCTATTTTCCTTTATTACCTACTATTCTTTTGGGTATCTAGCCTCCCTACTCAGTCATTTATCTTTTGCCCCAACCCATAGGGCTACTTTGAACACCTTTCGATGATTTAGCAGGTTGGGGCACCTATTTGACTTAAGGCATGGCTTGGGTGGTGGTCTAGAGGGGCTGGCTCTACTACAGGTGCATCTCATCGAGCAGTCGCTCGATGATGTTAGTCATTTCTTTGGGCTCTAGGCAAAGCTTCACATCGACTGTGGGCCATTATTTCTTTTTGATCTGCAAAAAAAAAAGGAAGACAAAATAAAAATGATTAGAATCGAATAGAAACACAAGATAAAGATATTACAGTCGACAAAGATCTCTACTTAGCCGATTGCCCGTGGGCAAGTTGAGCTTAGTTGGTGATAGGCCAGCTAACACCAAACATCTCTCCTCGATTAAAACTAATACCTTAATCTACTCAAACTTGACTAGGTCCCAAACAAAAATGTTGGGCCAGTTGGGCATTTGGTTCCCCAGCATTTTGAAGTGCCCCTTGCACCACCCTCTAGGAATATTAAACTCATTAGGCCTTTGAACACACAAAAAGTGTTTTTTTCATTCTTGGCTATATGATGGAAGGGGGTTATTAGGAATTTTCGATGTAGATGTGCCATCAAAAAATAGAATCAATTTTTGGGACATGGGTAGCTGAAACAGATTGGAAAAATTTGCAAAAGAGTCTGGCCGTCTAAATAGATGTATCATAACAGCAAAACTATATATGGTGGCGAAGCAGTTGGGTAGGAGTTGTGTTATAAAAACCTCGAGGTCTCTAAAAGGTCAACTATTACTGGTGTTAGAGAAAAACTAAGTTCATACCTAAATATTTTCTCGGACACCATTACACACCATCTCAGAGATCGATGCATCCTATCTCGGGCCCTAGGTACTAAAAGTTCATATTCATTCGGAATGTGGTATATCTCCCTAATTTGAACTAGGTTAACGGGACAGATTTTAGAGACTATTTCAATGTAATGATCCAGCATAAACAATCGATCGTGTGACGTTGGTATCTCACTTGGGCCAGCCTCACCCCCAGAGGTAGCTCTATTAGTACTCAATCTATCACTTGATGAACTATCGGAGGTATTCTTAGATACACCCTTAGATACACTTTCACCTTTCTCCTTGGAACTATACACTCTTAGGCCTAGTGTCCTCACTATCTGACGTACTAGACATCTTAACAAAGCAAAATGAAAGAAAATAGAAGCTTGGAGGAGAACTTACAGTTGATTGCCTGGAAACTTTAAAGTGTAGAAAGGGTTAAAGGAATCTAAAAGCAAGAACTTGACCAGACCATATTCAATAAAAGTGAAAAATAAATGTTTCTACCTAGCTTATTTATAGGTATTAGGATGCAAGAATCCAAGTGGCAATAATAATTGCACTGTTGTCCCTTGGCGCTTCGTATACCATGATGTAACTAACGTATTAAATACACAAAACCTTAGTTGAGTATTCAAATACCCCGATCAAGAATTCAAAAACCTTATTGGGTTAGCTTAAAAACCCTGGTCGAATCTACATAACCATCATTTAATTATTTACTCCCATTTAGTTATTTACTCCTTACTCTTTCCTGTCGACAAGCTTGATCAGGGCTGCGAATGGGGGGGACTCATGATATAGGATAGCCCAATAGGCCTAGCCCAATAAGCTATTGACTCTAGAAAGGTCACTAGGCCTACTTAACATCTAAGGTCCAACGGCACTTCAGGACTCAGTTGGGTTAATTCACTCGACCATGATTGCTTAGTTGAGCAAATAGTTCTCAATCGTACCCAGCGAGAAGCTTCAAGCCACTTTATCTGTTCAACTATCCCTCTAGTCAACCACTTTATTCGATCGATGATAATCTACTAAAATGCTTACTCCAGTATTGAATCATATTCTTACCGCATTTAATGCTCTAATAAGCAGTGTTCCTTTGCATTAATGGTACGTGCCGCTCTAATACAGCTTCTACCTCCAACTTCACCACCAATTATGTCAAGGAGGTGTACTCCCAGAGTATTATTCACCCTAAAAAGTAGGAGATGATACCATCTGTAATAGTACAAGGATTGGAAATACCCAATAACCCCCAAGCAAGGGCAAAAGCCCTCTATACTTAATAGGGACTTCTTAGACATATCATCTACTAGGAGAAGGCTATAAACACTTCACTACCAACCACCTTTCAGGTATGCCATATACACGATATGCTCTTACTTTGTTGCTTGATTATTTCACTCGACCAGTACCAACTTGAGCATTAGAGTGCCTTAGCTGAGGGCACCTCAGCTATTTTAATGTATACTGTTTGGTTTTAGATCTCAGCCTAAGAAGAATATCATTGTTGGATTATTCGACCTCCCTGGTCGAATTAACCCAAATACAATCTTATTTACTAAATACGACTTTCAACCTCATCAATATTATATATCGATTTGGAATTCCCCATGAGTAGGTGTTGAATAATGGGAGATAATTCTAAGAAGCCAAATACAGGCTTGGTGTAAAGAGATAAAAATTTCCTAATGTTCAACATGGTAGCCTACCCTTAAACCATTGGCTAAGCTAAAGTCACTAACAAAATCATATTACAAGGTTGAAATTTAGATTAGACTGGGCTTATAGGCTTATAGAGCAACACCCTAAGGTGTTAATAGAAAAACCCTGTACAACTTGGTCTATAGGTTGATGCTTTCATTGCAGCAAAAAATGGTATAGAGACACATCAGGTTTTATCTAATAACATAAAGGCTAATAAATAACTGCTTCAAAATCCCCTAGACTCGAGATAAGAGAAAAGAAAATACATTGATCTAAGAATGGCTAAATTCAAAAAGAAGGTGTAATTAGCTTTTAATAAAGAAAAAAGTTCTTAAAATTTTTAGGTTGGTGATTGGTTGTGGAAGATAAAGCTAGTTGGACCATCGAGAAGCTTGGGCCCAATTGGGAAGGTTCCTACAAGATTAGTTAAGTCTTGATAAAAGGGGTATATGAATTAGAAGGTACATATTGAAAGAAGCAACTTCGACCTTGGAATACTTAAAACTTAAGGCATTCTTACACATAATTTCTACATTCATTTCCAACTTCAATTTCAATGATCAAACTCTATTTCACTAATGTTCTAAGTTAAGGTTTCCTTTTTAAAATATTGTCAAATAATAAACATACTCAATTTATTACGTCCCTTAGTTTGAACAAGTTTGAGAAAAATGACATTTTGACTAACCTCAAACAAACTCTAACTATGCTGCAATGAGAATAGCTCATATGATCCTCAAACTAGAAGCATAGCTCGAATAAGGCCTAAGAATGCAAAATAATAGGCCGAATGGGCCTCAAACAAGGAACTAGCTTAAATGAGCTCTAAATATACATATATAAAAGTTGTTCAAATGAGTCTCAAAGTATCAATTCATCTCGAATAAGTTTCAAACAAACAAGGAAATGAGCACAACCAACTCAGCTCAAATGAGCATTGCATAAACAAGAGCTTGAATTAGGCCTTTCAATGGGTAGAGTTTTTCCCTACCCAGGCCCAGAACCAAAAATACCCATAATTAATACCTAACACTTTACCCTACCCAATTAAACCCAATACCCATTGGGTTTGTAGACTAGTTCTAGATTTTAGATTTGATTTTGTGGATTGGGTTTAGACTCAACTAATCTTTTTTATTTTTTATTTTTAAATTTTTTTACCCCTTTTTCGTCCGTTGCTTGTTGCTAAGTTAGTGAAAAAAGGTTTATAAAAATATTAAATTAGCTCTTTAATGTTTATCCATGCTCTCAATTAATTTATATTCATATAAAATATAAGTTTCTAAATGCTCAAAATCATTTAATCATACTTATATATATATATCCAAAAACTAGTGGGGAAAAGCTTGCTTTATTATAATTAAAAACTCTCTTAAAAGTCCCAACACCATAAAACTTGGTCTTTCTTAAGTTATAGTAGAGCAAAGAGTTGTTTGCTGTGATAAAAATATCTTTCTTTCAAGAGTAGATGTAAAAGAAGAAATGTGACAACTCAGAAAGATTGCAAAAAGGGGGAAATGAAAAGACAGTGGGAAGCAAAGGAAAGAATCCAACAAAGAGAAATATCGAAGTAATTTCTTAAAGGAGATAGTGGAGGAGCTTTCATGTATTGTTTTCCTTTGTTAAAGTTTTTTTTCTTTCTTTTTTCTTCACCAAATATAGAGGGATGGATGTGGTGAAGCAGCGGCTATGGTGGGTGGTGGAGGCGGCGGCTCTAGTAGGCTGTGGCGGAGGTGACGCCATGGTGGATGATGGAGGCAGTAGCTATTACAGGTTGTGGTAATTATGATGGGTGGTTGAGGTGGGCTTTGGCATTGGCATTGGTTGTGATGAGTGGCAAAGGCGGTGGTTGTAGAGTAATTAAGATAGGAGAGCTCAATTGATGTGCTAAATAAACAAAGAAGAAAGAATAGTAAATAGGGGACTAGAGATATCTTTTAAGGTTGATTTTAAGCCATTAAATTTTATCAGATTTAATGGTCTAGAAAATTTAGGGTATTTGGGTATTTATGGGTATAGACCCCAGCCATATCTAACATGATTTTTTCTAAGGGTCTGGGTTTGGTTTTAGGCTTGATATATATTAATTGGCTTGGGTATGGGTAGGATGCTAATTTTGTGGGCTTCAATAAGATAAAACTCTATCTATTGACATGCTTAGTTGGAATGACCTTATGTGCTTTAAATAATCAACCTAAGCTTCTATGCTTTAAATAATCAACCTAGCTCAGATAAACCACATAAAAGCAAACATAAATTTAGTACAAATGTACCATATGAAAGTAAAGGTTTGCCTTAATGTAAAGCATAGAAACTTCATGAAAGTAAGGTTTCCTTCAAAGAAAACACTATTTGAAGTATTAGGGAAGAAACAAGTGAAAAGCTCTATGCTATTACATCATAGATTGAAGCGCCAAGTTTGGAAGAGGGATCAGTAGTAAATGGATGAGGATCAGATGTTGCAATAGCTTCCTAAGATGAAGCAACAAAGGAGGATGCCTATATCATTAGGTTAGCTTCAGCCACTTTTGCCTCATCTTTAGGGTCTGAAGAGAGATTCTTTAGCATCTATAGTAGCCTCAGCCTTGCACTTAATGACCCCTTTAGGCTCTATCTTGTTGATACATGTGTTAAGGCCATGATGGTAGCATTTGAGGAGCTTTTTAGGGCAAACCAATAGGATAGAGGGCCATGTATCATCTAGCTAAGTGCTAGCCACTTCTGTTTTAGCTTTAGAGTTTGAAGAGAAATTCCCTAGCCCAAACATCCAATCTATAGTAGCCTTAGCCTAGCATACATAGCTCAATGATCCCTTTCGGCTCCAGCTAGTCAATGCATGTGTTAGTGCCATGGTAATAGTATTTAAGGGCTTTTTTGGCTAGCTTTTACTTAATGTATTCATTTCTTATAAATTTGGCTTTGTGGATCTCTGGGTAGCTTCCATGTACTCTTAACTTTCCTTTTTAGCTAGGAGACCTCAAAGAAAAAGTCACAACCTTCTTTACAACCCTGCCATCTTACTTTCTCAATCTCTTTAATGCTAAATTTTAGTTAGGTTTGCTACTTAGTCTTTGCCAACGCAATAGCAATCTCATCATAATTTATCTTGATCACATAAAGTTACTATTTTAATTCTTGATATTTACGAGCTTCTAGCCTAAGCTGATTTAGTACTATGGCCAACTTTCTCTTGTCTACTTCTACTTTTAACTGCTTACCTTCTAGTGTGATGACAACCATCCAACCATTATGCTAGATGTTAAACAAAGTAAATATGATTATAAGTAACAGCAAGAAGCTAAGCAGAAATGTATCTTTACATGATTTACCTTAGAAATTTGAGAAGCAAATTGAGCTTAAGATCAAATCATCTGATGATCCTATATAATAGATAAGCATTTTAAAAACTCCAAACCAAATGAATGAGAAATATTGGTCAGTATTGAGCAGCTTGCTATCAAGTATATGTCGAGGCGAAGGTTAAGTGAACTTGGATCTTCTTAAACAACCTCTTACTTAATTTCCACTAAGATAGGCACCATCTCTGGTGAAGGAAAAGAAAGAGTTGAGCTTTTCTTTAGAGCATGTGCATTTAGAGCAAGACTAGAAATAGGCCTCTTAGAAGAAGAAGAGCTAACTCCTACAACTTTATTGGTTGGAGCAATTAGAACCTTAAGGCGTTTGTTTTTCTTTCCACCAATCTTTTCAGTAGCACTCGCCAACATGAAAGCTTTAGTTGATAGCCTCATTGGAGAACATAAAATGATTAGTATTGAACGATTAGGGTAAGATAATAAGAGCGAGTAAAGGATGTACCAAAAAGTTCTATTAGTTCCTCAACTTCAAGACTAAGAGAAAAGTAGTAGAGAAATCCTGGTTCCTTCAAATATGATAGTTGAAGTTGATAGTTATCAAGTCGATGGAGAAATTTATTTTGATCTACTAGACAAGAAGAAAGGCTTGAGGCAGTCGATCAATCTAGGAGGTGGGGAAACCGCATAGCTCACGAGAAGAAATAAAATAATAACTTTTCTTCCAAAATTCAATGGAAATGAGGTTGCTAGATAAGAAGCACATGTCTTCCTCGGAAGCAAGATAAAATAATCTCGTACCTAAAAACTTGAGATAGAAAAGGGAATGAAATTGAGTAGTAGTAGGTTCTACTTGGAGATGACAACACAAAATAACAAAACATGCCATTAAGTAGAAGGAAGTGGGAGTGAATTGGTTTAAAGAAATGCCTAAATCTTTGGAGATAACATAAATAACTCAAGAAAGGGGAAATGCAGCCTCTATACATTTACTTTGAATAAAAGTAAAAGAAATCAGTTGGAGGTAAATGTAGCTGAACTGAAGATAGGGGCGCTAGTTTCCTTTATTCATGAGGGATACCCATAATCTCCCTAAATTTGATGCTTTTGTGGAGAGTCATCCTAGAATGATAAATTTCATAGAAAACTAACCCAGATTTTGTAGTAAGCATCTCTCTCATTGTCTCTCCTCATGACTTCAGGAGATTTCAAGGTTGACATTGAGGGAAGAATCCTCTGAATCCTCTCTTGGGGATAAACTATAGGTGGCAGGCATGATTTTAAAATTTCTAATTTCCTAAAGACTAGACATCCTCTTCTTGAGGGAGAAAAATGCGACTATAAGAAAATATGCTTTTTGCTATAATGTTTTTTACATCACTAAAAATAATATCGTAAAAAATGACTATTTGTTATAATTTTACTATTGTAATATAAAACACCAAACGTTTGGTAAATAAAACTCGTATTAAATGCTACACTTCATCTATTTGTAATAAAAAATATATTTATTTACTATAACGTGAGGTGAATAATATATTATACTTACTATAATTTTATGTAAACCAAGGGAAAAAGTTGATGAATTAACCATATTTTTTCATTACTGAAGTAAAAATAATAGAACTTATGAAAATTTGTTGGCAAAACATAAGATCCTAAGTCAAAAGTTTTTTTACTAAAAAAGAAGAAAAGATATATTGGAAGCAAAGTTTAATAAATAATATTCAAGGTAAAATAAAAAATTACTTCTTAATTTATTATTAAAAATTAATTAATCAATTAAATTCTAAATTAACAAACAAACCTCCCCTCCCCCAAAGAAAATTCCTAACTGCCTAAGATTTTAATTAATAAAATTAGAGATAGAATAAAAAATTCTCTATAATTTTTGTTATTAAAAAATATTTAATTAATCAATCAAATACTTAATTTAGTTTGTTAGAAAAGTCCCTCAAAATAGTTGGAAAATCCCAAATTTGGAGGGAAAATAAATACTTGCCTCCAATAATTTTTATTATTAAAAAAATTGATTAATTAACCAAATACATTTAAATTAGCTAATTGGTAACAAAAGTTTAACCTAGTGGCACATCACTTTAACACACATAAGTATAAGGTCAAGAGTTTGAATCTAGATAAACTCTTGGTTTATTTACTGCTAGAAAAGTGTAGCACATGCATAACTAATAACCTTTTACTACACTTAATTATTAGTTGCTACACATAAGTAACTATAGTCAGAAGTATATTTTTTATAGTAATGGGAGGAGATAAGATTCCAAACTGTAAAGAGAAGGCAACGAAAAGTCCTAAGAATAAAAAAAACTCAAAAACTTTGTAGAATACACACAAGAAATGAGAAAGAACAAATAAGCTGGGAAGTTAGAAAGAGTCTGGTCTTATGTTAGGCACATAGAGATGCAAGAAAAGGCACCAAAGAAATGGAGATGATAGTGATTCATAGGTAGGTGGTGGCAAAAGTGAAAATTACAAGTTAAAAGGATATAAATAATATTTCATATAAATGAATATGGATGAGAATGATGACAAAATTTTCAATCATTAATTGACAACTATACTTCAAGAAGCAACTAAAAATTAGTACAAATGAATATGAATAGGAATGATAATCGATCTTTGAATATTGGTTGACGACTATACTTTAAGGAGCAACAGAAAATTACCAGTTAAAAGAGAGATGTTTGGTGCTGCTAAAAAATGAAGCAAGGTCCATTTCCAAGAATCAACAAAATTCTTTGAGTTCTTTTCTTTGAAATGTGATGAAAACAGTTGAGCTTTCAATTTTTCGTTAATGATTTTTCATCTCCTATTTGATTTTGGCATTTAGTATATATAGTGCTTTTCGCCTTACTGGGCTTCGACCCTTTGTGGTAGGTATAATCAATTGTGATTCTGGCTTATTTATTTATTTATTTATTTATTATTTAATTAATTGTGCAATTTTAGTCCATTTTTACTTTTTACCCTTAGAGACTTAATTTGTCATATCATTAAGCCCCCCTATTTTCAATTTGAAAATTTTATTTCATGTTAAAAATAGAGTTTGATTTTGATTTTTTATCTTACCTTAATTTAGCTTGGATAATTTTTATAAGGTGACCACTTAATTTTTACTATTCGTGTTTTATGCGAGAATTCAAAATGATTCAACTTTCGTTTAAGTTGAGGTCCTTCAGGTTTTAAAATTTTGCAAGTTTTTGGGAGTATTTCTTCAACTGCCTTGCAATCATTTACGAAATTGGCAAAATTTTAGCAAGATCGAATAGAAGGGAGTGGGCTTTTATGGCAAGTTTTTAAATGAGTTCCCAATGTAATGTCTCTTATACTTTGTTTTGTCCTTTTCTTTTACTTTGTTTCATTCTTTGCAGATTTTTACCTAGTTCTATCAACAAAAATTAATAGTAGTTTTTTTAATTTACTTTGGTTTGAGGATGCTCCTATCATTAATAGTAGTTTTTTTAAGAATGCAAAAATTTCTTGTTTGCTTATGCTTAGGGCATTAGAAATTCAAAGATGTAGGATTTGCATTTTTTATGAGCTAGAGTTTCTTTTTCATTCTTGAAAGGATAATATGGCATTTTCAAAGATGATGTAGGGCAATGGGTAATATACTTAATATATTTCCAATAAGGGGTTAGAATGAGGTTGAGTTTCCTTTCTTGCTTGCGCCAACACCTTCCTGGCATATGAGGAGTCTTCTTCTATTCATCCTCTTTAGATCACTAAGATGACACTAGTAGTAGGCAAGTTCTTTAGGTTTTATTGATGTTGCCAGTACCTTGGCTCTAGATGATCATTGCTAGTAGTGGTCCTTACTCTTTCTAGCTCATGAATCCCTTTTTTGGCTACTATACTTTTGAGCTATGTACTCCTTAAGGCATCCTTTCTAGATCAACCTTTCAATTTTATCCTTCTGATGTTGGCACTCATTAGTAATGGGTCCATAGTCGCGGTCGAAGTGGCACCACCTATCAAGACTTCTACATGCCTTTTTAGGTCATCTCACATCTTCTTAGGGGGGTGCTAGATTAGACCTTGCTATAATACTGCACTTAAGATCTCCATCCTAGGGACTAAGTGGATTATAGGTAGAGAAAGTTTATTAAGGACTATACCCATGGTGCTCCTAGTTTTTTGTTATTGTTGTGATTTTTTTTATCTCGTAACTTGAGTTTGCTGGTCTCCTGGAAAGTCATGGCATCCTCAATTCAGGTGTAGTTCTTCATATGAATAAGGAGCCCTTCTAGAGTAGCTGAGGGTTTTTTGACTATGGACTCCCAAAACTTTTGGTGTCTCGAGTCTTGTTGGCTGATGCTGGGTATGAACTCTTAGTTGATGTGGGCAATTTTGTACATTACTTGGGCGAAATGCTTGAGTTAGTCTCTTAGGAACTCTTCATCCTTCTATTTAATAGTGAACATGTATGCTGCTCTTTAAGGGAACTTGCTGTTAATGACAAAGTTATGGAGAAAATGCTTTCTAATTGTTCCTAGCCTCCAATAGATCTAGCTAGCATTTGGTTCAACCACATCAGAGTGCATTTAGTGAATGTGGTGCAAAATACCTTGCACTATGCAACTTCATTCAGATCATAATACTCCATCCTTGGTAGCAAGTTATCCAGATACTCCTAAGAGTTTGAGTTCCATCAAACTTGGGTATGCTAGCACTTTTCATTCCTAGAGGGAGCGCTTGCTGCCAAGATAACTAGATAAAAGGGATTGCATCTTAAGAGAGCGATGGCTAAGAGAAGGTGTTGACTCCTTACCCTACATGAGGGTTGGGCACTAGTAAGGAGGTTTGAACTTTGTTGGTAGTAGGCATTTATTAGGATGAGTCTAGTTAGAGGAATGAGTGTATGTCCACCTATTGAGGTAAGGGGACAAGAGCAGTGTCTGGGTCTTCTATTTTGTCCTCCATGAGGATAAGAATCCTATCGGCTTCGACAAAAAGTTACGATTGCACTTGAGGGCGGCATTCTTCAGCATATTAGGCGACTGCTTTGGCTACAACTTGAGCATAAGTGTTCTTTAGTAGTATCTTTAATGCCTCTTGTGCCATATGCGGAATGGACTCTCTGAGAGGTGGGGTTACTGTGCGGAGATCTCATTTGGTATCAAATGCACTTTTAGGTAGGCTTAGCCACTATACATGACTGTACCTTTAGGTTGGTGGTTTTCATATTCTCAAATCTTGGAACAACTTAGTTGTTGCAATTTTGAATTGTGGATCTTGTTTGTACTTGCAACATTCCTTCTTCTTCAGTAAGAGTTTCAGTGAT
Organism: Jacaranda copaia; assembly: GCA_014898725.1. Lineage (NCBI taxonomy): Eukaryota > Viridiplantae > Streptophyta > Magnoliopsida > Lamiales > Bignoniaceae > Jacaranda > Jacaranda copaia. The sequence goes on along the minus strand of JACGDI010005421.1, from coordinate 130,033 downwards.
GGTGCCAAGATGATGTTGCTCAAAAATAGGGCTAGGATCCTTTTTTAAAATTAGTAAAGTTCTTTGAGTTTTTTTTATTTTTTTTTCTTGAAATGCAATGTAGAGAGTTTGAGCCCTCAATTTTCAACAAATGATTTTTTTCCTCATTTGACTTTAGGAGTCAATATTTATAGTATTTTTCTCTTTAGTCAGTTTACATGCCCTTCATAGTGGGTTTAATCAATTGGGTTATTTTAATTTGTTTCTACCTTTTTATCTTGAAGAATTTAATTCTTATCTATTTTTATTTATTTTTTAATTTGCCATATAAATATTAAATCTTTCTTCTTCCGAAGGAGCTTTAGAAAAGAAGGTTGTGATTGCTTGTGGGGGAGCAATGCCCCATTTTTCATGTTCCTGATAAATTGAATTGTTTTGGTGTTTAAAAGATATGAGATTGAGAAATGAAATTGTGAATATTGATTGTGAGATATATAATAATTGTGGTGATGTGACAGGTTGATGTGATATAAGCGTGAATTGATTGTAAGATCTGTGAGAAATATTTGAGAGACTGAGATTGTTTTATGAATTTTGATTTTTGAGTTTATTTTTGATTGAGAATATTAATAAAAAAATTTAAAATAATAAATAAATTTAATAATTTTTATTTTTTAGATACTGTTTAGAAAATGGACAGTGAATTAATTTATTAATTTAGAAAAATAAAGTTTCAACTAGAAAAATAACAATTTAAATTTTTTGCATTGTCAATTAAATTTTAACAAGTTGCATATTAATTGGATTAGTGCAATTTATTATTATTTTTTATTTATTCATAAAATAATTTAAAAAATACATATCACATAATTTTGATACTTTTTATTTTTTTATTACGCAATATTTATTTTCAAAAATTATGTCTAACGAAAATAAGTGAAAATAGATGATAGTGGGCATGTCTACATGCAAATTTATGAAGCAAGATTTTGAGGGTATTTGGGTGAGTTTATAAGCTTTTAAAAATCTCTTATAAAATGTTAAAAAATATTTAGTAAATTTTTAAAAAAAAAGAACTTGTAATCTTCTAAAATAAGGTTTTAGGAGCCCTATAATCTCATTTTAAAAAAGTAAGGAATTTCTAACTTATTTTTAAAATTTTAACAAGCTCTCTTAATTTCACTCATATTAATTGTAAAATTGTCATTATTAATATCTTATAAATTTCAAAATCTTATTTTATTCAAATACTTTAAAATTTTAATTTAGCTTATTTTTTAAAAAAAATCTACCATTTTACTAATTCTAAGAACTTCTTATAAGATGTAGGAGTTTATAGATTCTTTCAAATAAATTTAACCAAACACCCTTCACTTTGGGGTGTAGTTGAGTCTCCACAAAAAAATGGTTCCAGGCCACCAAAATTTCCTATTACTCCTTATTTTTTTAGGCGATGTTTGATAGGGAATATGGATAATAGAGGGTATATGTTATAATTGTGAAGATAAAGAGAAATTACATAAATTTATATTTTGTTTGATATTGTGTTTGTGATGTATACATACCACTACTTGAACCAACTATAATATGCTTATGTTGTGTTTGATACATGTTACTATTTGTAAGTTTACTAATTTGCTGGGCATGGATAGCGCACGTGGGGGCAGGTCGCACCCCCCACATGCAATTGCAGTCTTCCTTAATTGCATGAATAGTTTTGGGCCAGCCACAAAATGCAGGCCGGCCCGCGCGGCTAATGTTTGGTATCAAACTCATCATTACGTTACATACTATTAATGCCCCTAATCCAATTTTATTGTGGGTGTCAAACGGGGCCTAAGATATGAGACCATTTTTATAATCAAATATGCCTTTTCGCTGCGCGCCGAAGCCTTCACTGTCGGCTCATGCCGGAAATGAAGATATTTTCAACATGAATTGAACTTGAAACCGACGGTAATACTAATACCTCGCCGTACATGCATTTTAATCTATAAATCTTTCTGAAGAAAAAGTCAAACAAAACCACGTATTCTACAGTAAAAAGCAATTTTTTCGGCACTTTTTATTTTTTTTAGTAAAAAACTAGCAAATTTTCTTTAGCATTCCACATTCAGTTTTTTTTGTTAAAGTCTTCAGTTGTTTGTTTTATCTGTATACAGTAATAAAAAATAAATACACGTACCCTATATAAATGGGTTGTTAGAATAAGAGTTATGATGCTGAAAAGAACTTATCGGTCCGGAACTCCGGTGAATTAGGATGATATTGGGCTTGAGATTTGCAACCAAGAACAAACATAAACTAGCCGAGGTG
>JACGDI010005421.1:60395-127638 GCA_014898725.1 Jacaranda copaia | reverse complement strand
GTGGGCTGAATCTTCTGAATCTGGGCCTATTGGGCCTACTAGATTATACCATATTACGCTGGGCCTCGTGGGCTATCTCATTTGTAGAAGGGCCTATTGGATCTGTTGGGCTATCCCATATCAAGTTAATAAACAAAATTTTATATTTTTCACCCAAAACATCCTCACAGAGTGTGTGTGCGTGTGTGTATATATATATATAATATTTGTATATTCTAATTCAGATGTAGTAACCATTCGGTTCTGTTCTTACAAAATTCCTTTTTATATGGGTCCCTTTGGTTTTATTTTTATTTCCATCACTTTCAGAATTTGAAAAATTAATTAGTGAAAATAAATTAAAAATAAATTTATATTTGAATAAATTGTTAAAAAAATAATTATTATATTAGATTTGGTAGAGAAAAATAAAAATAATAAAATAAAAAAAATATAAATTATTTGGAGAAGATATATTGTACATTGAAGAATGTATTTTAAAATGAGAATAATATGATGTCAAATAAAAATATGTAAAAAATGACATAATCTCAAATAAAAATATATAAAAAATGACATATGCCCTATATTTTTCTAGGAGAACTGATCTCGAAGTCCAAGATGGATATGCGATTTTTAAACACCTCTACGCGTGAAATTACAACCTAAGATCAATGTTTTCAAAATTGGAGTGGACAAAGAACCAATAACGTTATTGATTACTAGTTCAATCGATTCAACCATTGATTTGACTGATATAATGTTATAATGATATAATAATTATATTTAATTTTATAAATATTTATAATAATTTAATATTAACAAAAAATAAAACTTACAATAATATAGAAAGAATATTATTTGAAAAAATTAACTTACTTATTTTTAAATATATTTTTCAAAAAAAATATTATTTCATAATTAAAATAAATAAAAAATAATATTTTATATTAATTTAAGTAATGATATATTTCATGCTTCAACTAAACATTCAACAGAAAAATTAAACAAAAATAAAATAATAAATTGAACATAAATATTCACATATAACTACTATGCACTTTATTAAATTTTAAATTTATGTTTCAAATTCAAAAAACTACATATCCAAGTCTTTAATCATCATTTTCCAACTATTTTTTTATATTTTTTATTTTTTTAAAAAATTAATTTTTAAATTAAAAAAATAAATAAACCGGTAAAAAATCGATCAAAGTACTAATTTAATCGATTTTTTAACCGAATACTAATTTAATCAATTTTTAATTGGATCCAATTTTTATGTTTAAACCGAATTGAATTGATCTCTAATCACCAATTCGATCTACCAATTTTTATGATTCGATCTACCAACAATTTTTATGCTTGAATCCGATCTACCAATTTTTATGCTTGAATCCGATCTACCAATTTTTATGATTAAATCGGATCCAATATTTTTATGTTTAAACTGAAGCTTAAATCCGATCTACCAATTTTTAAAATTGCTTAAATCGAATTGGATTGATCTCTTATCGGCAGCGGATCAACTGACCCAATTCGGTTTTAAAAACACTGCTTAAGATGCAGAATTTGAATTGACAGAGAACATTAATTGGCATTAAATCTTCCAGTATATATCTGGATTTAAATAAATAAACGGGTATGGACACGATCCTAAAGAACAGATCGTACGCTATAATAATTACAAGATGATAGTGGGCATGTCTACATGCAAATTTCTATGAAGTCTGTTAATTTTATCATTACATTCTATGCTCTAATTTAGTTGCTTTGTACATTTACAGGTTTGAAATATCCGAACCAGATCTCTATTTCGAGGCTTTGCTTGTATGAAACCTCCACAAGAACTGGTAGTCATTACCCTCGCAGGCCAATTTCTTACCGCTGCAAAAACTATCCACAGAAATCTTCTTCCCACTGCTACTTTCCCATTCAATCTTCACCCTGCAACTAAATCCATGCATCGACATTTGAAGCTGGGAATCCTCAAACTCCAACACAACCTCCCCACCGATTCTCCTGCATGCGCCGCCCCCGGCGCTGTGCCGGCCCGCACATGCGGTCACGCAATCCAGCCAGCAGCATTCTGGCTGGCCGACCATCTCCTTGTAAGCCGAATTAGTCAATCTCACCTGGTTGTTGGAATCAGATATAACTGCGGGCACGGCCTCCGCCTCAGCTTCCTGCTCCACCTCGTCCGCCCTCCTCAGCATAGCGGCTCTCTGGCCCGGATCACCAATTACGTTTTTCACAAGTATGATTGAGCCGACTGGACGAACCGGCCGAGGCGAGATTACGCTTGGCTTCACGGGCTCCTTCAGTTGTGGCATGAAGTCCAATTCTTTAGGCCTCTGATCAGTTGTAATGTTCAAATCTAGGCCTTTTGTGCAGTTTTCTTTCACGTTGTTGACAAGAATTGGGAGTTGGGCCGTGCACCGGAGAAGAGGCAGCGCCACGGACTCTGCCAGTGTGGTGACGGCAGTGTCGAGACCACACTTTAGAGGAACAAGAGAAATCTGAGGCTGCAGCCCATTTGGGGTGTGAGCAAATCCATGCATGGCTATGTTTTTGGCAGGCGAAGTTGTTGCGTGATAAGGAGGGGAGAGACCCTGGAGACAAGTCCTCGTTCTCTTGACAGACGGCGGCGAAAAGGCTGTGGTTCGGCCTCGCTTCCGGGTTCGAGTCGGGCGAGCCTGCAGATGAGTCCACAAGTTCCGCAGATAAGGAGACTTCCTTATACTCTGTGGCATGGCGGAAGAATTTTCATTTTCAGCCATGGAGCCACCGGCTGGAGCCTCGGGCTTGGGGGCTATAGGCCGGTACCTAGACAAGATTTCAGCAGCCCTCGCACTGGCATAAGGATTGATTGTTTGGATCATTTTTGAAAAAGAGGTTCTTCAAAATCACCCAAATTAAAATCTTGCCTCAAGAAGAGAGGGTTGGAAAGATTTGTGTGAGGAGGCAGCAGAGAAGAGAGCCGGTTTTAAGAGGGAAGATAGCCAATGAGAAGGCGGCAACATGAAGCAAATTGACTTGGTGGAATTGACACTTGGAATTAAACGGTGGGGTACGTGTTTGAGAAAGTAAGAGATGGGGACATGTGGGTTTTCAAGGGGCTTCGAGCCAACATGCATGCTTACACTTAATCAGTGTCCACTGTGTGTATTCTGTGCGTGAGAGAGAAAAGAGGGAACAACCGGAGAGAGTTTTTAGGAGCAAAAGAGTTTTGAGTTTTTCTTTTTCATTTTGACAAACAAACAAAATACTTTAATAGATGGGTACAGATTAATTTGAAATGAGGAGGCATTTTTTTGGGTGGGGGTCGGGGATGGGGCTGTTCTGCGTGAACGCGTGTGCAGTAGGACTGCATGCATATGGGTGGCCTATCAGAAAATTTTTTGGCTAACCTTATTATTCTTTGGTACATTTTCTATGTTTGTTATGTACATTTTGTGGTTTCTTCTTGGCTCATAATGGATAACCTTGTCGTGCATTTTCTTGTGAGCCAATAGTGTGTGGGATTGCAAGACCCATTTAGAGCTACTCGACTAAAGTTTATTGCCGTATATCCAAATTAGCATGTGTCTCCTGTCATGCATAAATCAATATAACTAAAATTGAAAAGATAATTTATATATATTTTACTATTTTTATTAAAAGTAAATTTAATACACAATATCCTTTTCATAAGATACATAATATAAAACTAATTTTTTTTTTCATAAAATCACAATACTTGAATATTAAAGACAATCGAAAATAAATTTGTTATAACATTATCAAATTTAGAAAGGCACAATGTAAAAATACAAAAATACTTATATTTTTTTTCATAATTTAATAAATTTAGGCGATCCAAACAAAATAATAAAATATAATGTCAGAAAAGATGAAAAATGATGAATAAAATTGAGAACATTAAAACCTATAGTATTATAGAAAATCAATTCAAGCAAAATGTGAAAATTGTGTGAAATTATTTTAAAAGGTAAACATCGAACAAAATAAAAATTAATTTATATATATAAGAAAAAATGTAATTAGATATCACTATTTATTTTTTTGCACAAATTGTTCTTATTTGGATTATTTAATTTAAAAACAAATAAAAGAAAAAAAATCAAAATATTAATTTATGGTATGACTATCTTTAATTTATCAAAATGTTAAAATTTTTAAAAAACGTTATGATTTTTACTTATGAATACTATTCTGCTTGGGAGTAGAGTGAGGTCCTTTTCAAAAAATAGCAGAGTGTTAGTTCGTCTTGTCAGGCACACGAGAAGAGAGATCTGCTCTTCTCAAGGGTTCTTCTACTTTGATAAATTTTTTATATGATTTCTTCCCTCCATTTTTTTCTTTGAGACTTGGTATTTATAGATTTTTGGCTGGAAGTAGGGCTGTTAATGGAGCAGATTTTAATTCGAATTCGATCTGAATTTGATTCAATAATATAGGATCTTTCACAGATAAAAGATTCGACAGATATAAACTAATTTAAAAAATTCATAATTTGAAATAAATAGAGTGAATATGGATTTAACTCGATCTGATCCATTAATAATTCAAATCCAAATATATATATATATATAGTATTATACATATACATATGTAGGGTTCTATAGCAACGGCAAAATGAATTTTGGGACAAAAAAGTATTAAGCTTTTATGCAATATATCAAATTAGTTGATTTTCATATAAAATGTTAGATCTAGATGTTATCTACATCATAATTGCTTCACTTGTTTTTCTATTTTTATAACAAAAAATGATTCAAAAAAAATAATGAGCAGGAGTTGAATGTTGTGATATAGAAGAATGCAATGCAAATCTTGATTTGATTGAAATGAATTTCTTCTCTTATAAAACTTTAAGTTTGTAATTATTTGACTGAAAAATCAAGTATATATGTATTTATAATGTCAAATATGTACTATTATCAGCAACAGAACCTAAAATACAATATATGATAAATGAATGCGATTAAGGTGTATTCTATTGTTGCTTTTATATGATAAATAAATTTAAAAATTTATTCGATAATATGCTTTGAGTATGTTTTTTTTTAAGAATGAATATTTTGGATTTAGATTTCGCTAATATTTTAGAAAAATAACAAATATATTATTTTTGAGAATATTCAAATTCAAATCTTTTTTCAGATATTCGATTTTTATATGGATTTGGATATGATTATAATAGCCAAGATCTTACAGGATCTTGGGTAGGATTCAGATCTAACATATTACTGTTGGATTCGGATTCGGATCTAGCATGATTTGATCTAAATCCGACATATTGATAACCCTAGCTAGAAGGGCTCGGTGAAGCCACTAGGGTTTTCTACCATAACATTGGCATGTCCTTTGGGCTCTCCAGCCCATTTACTTAGTTAATTAATCTTAAGATCCATTTGTTATTTTTTAATCAATTTACCAAATTGCCATTAAATCCAATTTTAGTTATACTTTTGGTGGTAAATTTTTAATTTTACATCAAAACATAACATAAGTTTTATTTTGATTGTTATATTATTTTAACTCATATAAATGATGTTACTACTTTGCTTAATCATTGTAAGTGCAATTGAAGGCGCGTGTTAAGAGACTTGGTGAAGTTCAATATAGTGCTCACCTAAGAATTTAGGTGAGTTTCATGTATCAGGTGTTTAGGTGCTCAAGAAGATCTTGCACTGTAGTTATCTAGGGACATAGAAAAACTTTGAGTAATGCTATGACATTAATAATGAGATGCTGCACTAAGGAGGCACATTATAGTGTAGATTTTAGGGTGAACTCCATTAGAAGGATGTGCTTGTGTTTGGGCAAGAAAGCACATAAGCATCTTATAGAAGCATCATTCGAGTGGTACTTGGTCACTTTTACGACAAGGGAGAATGTGACGTCATGGGTAGACTTAGAAACTTTGTATTTTCATCATTAGATCACTTAGAAATTTTTTGAATAGTATTTATCTTAGGACTTAGGTGAATTTTTAAGTAACGTTATAAGGATTGAAACATCAGAAAGAGGACTTAATTCAAGTTGTGATCGACGTTGGATCTAGCTTTGACAAAGGGAGATGGAAGAAAAGTACCAATGTTGGGCATCTATTGTGGGGCACTCGCTAGATGTCAGCATCGGGTGTCCGCATTGGGCTTGATATTTGCGTGGGACTTAGGCTTTGCTATGAAATTCTCTACTTTAGAAATTCTCTAATATGATTGGTAATGTTCTTGCACTTCAAGGAGGACTAATACATTTCCTAAAGTTTTCAAAGGACATAGGAGGGTTTCTAGGGGCTAGGATTAGTGTCCTAAGGGATGTCAAAGTCATTTGCCAAAAGTTCATGACCTACGAACAGTTTAGTAATGTTGTTTCATGGGCATTTCATGCTTGAGGTATTTTGAGGTCATTTCATTTATTAAGTTTAGTGTAATTACTCAACTTTACCTAGGTTGAGGTTTGATAAGCCTTCTTATCTTGTTCTTTAAATGGCATCGTACTAGTTACCTTGCTTTTGTTCAAGGACTTAGATAAATATTTCAAGGGTATGATTATGAGGAGCATACCTCATTGGCAATTTAAGAAATAGGTTCTTAGGGTGATGTCCTTCTCTTTTATTTATTTTTACTCCATTCTAGTCTTCACAAGCTTTTATCTAACTCGTTAGAGTTAATAAAAACTTCTTAAGGTACATCAGCTTAAAAGACAATCATGTCTTGAGAGAAAGACATTGAAAAGTAGGATATAATTTGAACTAGAGTCCCCAACTAAGTTTAAGTTGGAGTTCATACATTTATTTTGGGGATGACACTTATAAATATGTTGAGATGGTGTCCACAAGGTATGAGAAGGTTGTGCTTGCTTAGTTGGGTGCCAGATGGTGCCCTTGGGCATCAAGCACTACACTCGGGAGCCTAATATCACACTTGGTCATTTAAAATTGTGCTCAAGTGCCTAAAAATTTGTTGGGGGCATCTGAGGAGCTATCAAGGTGGCCAGGTAACATCACCGAGCATGACTTGAAGCCTTTTTATGGACGTTGGTTCCCTAAAGATATCTCAGAACGTTTGGCAAAGTTTTTCAGTTAACAAATGACTTAGAAATTTTATTGGCAAAGTTTTGATTCTCATACAGGACTAACTTGTTCAGAAAGCCTTTTAAAATACTTCACGAAGTGATTTTCTTAAGTATTATTTGGGACATAGAACTTTATTATATTACTTTATATGACCAGTGGAGGTTTTGTTGCAACGATGGCACTCCATGCTTTGAAGGTTTTTCTGCTTAGCATGGTTATGATTCTTTGATGAGAGCGTCTTTAAATGAGTATCTTCAAGAGGTTCTTAGCATTATTGTCTACATAAGCCCCTTTGTCTCTCTTTAGATGACTAAGCATTAGTCAACCACAGAGTGGCTTTTGGGTTTTTTGTATTACCAAATTTTGTGTCATTGTTGCTAGAATTAGAGTTTTGAGGAACATCAAGTCATCTCCTATGTGAAATTAAAGTCTCTTGTGAAGTTAGGGGCAAAACTTAGTAGGACAGTAGTCCTGCCAAGTGGAAAGAGTTATGGTGATTGTGAAATGTTGTAAGGAGGAGGTAGTCGAAGTGGTTTAGCAGTGAAGTTGGAAGCAGGAAAAGTTAGTTAAACTGTTGAAGAAGCAAAAGCACTTGAAGACGAGATTCTCTATAGGGTAAGAAAAAGTTCCTATATCCTTATATTGAGAGGATGTTTTTGAACTGGCTCAAAAGCATATAACCAATGAGTATGAGGGCTTTGGCAAGTTCTTTGAGGTAGTAAATGCAAAGGTAAAGACACAGAAACTAGTAGATACAACTCCATAGGAGTGAGACTTGCATTTAGGATTTTGACGCTACTTAGCTTCTTCTAGATAATTTGAGTAGTGCATGGTCATTTATTTTCAATAGTTAAGTGTTGGCCAGACATCCTTTTGTCTCTTTTGTTCAATTTCAATAGAGTTATTTTTTTCCTGGTTATTTGCACATGTAAACACCTAGCCAATTGAATAATGATTGACCTTGCATACTTGTATTTTGAGAATTGAGTTATGGGAAGCATGAAGATGCCATTATCAAGTGTTGGGAAAATGTGCATCTCAATGTTTATGCGACATATCGAACTTGGGCACCCAATGTTAGAGCGCCTGCTGGCACCGACATTGGGTGCATGGTTGGAGTGTCCATTGGGCACGTAATTTTGGGCTATATTTTCCCATTCCTGAATTACTCTTATTTATTTTGTTTTTATGAAATTTATTGATGGTACAATGCCTTCAATAGTTACTCTTGGACTTAGAGAATTTTAAGTGATAAAGTACCATAGGTACTTTGGCGTATTCATGAATGGGAGTGACTATGAATATAGCATGTGATGAAGCTATTTTTGGGTGGCATAGAGCTTGCCTTTTAACATTTGTGTTGGTCTACCTTGCATAAAGTGGAGCCCTCCAAGAGAAAAAGATTAATTTTGCATTCAAGTTAGCATAGACTAAATATTGGGATGAAAACAAGCATACTTATGGGTCTTCAAGGGGGCTTCATAATAAGCGCGTGACAACGTGCAGAGTAGCCAAACATAGAGATTTTTCTTTGAACATTTATTAAGCATTGAGATGTCCCCACCTTCTTCTTCATGAGCGCTCAATGTGGGCTTTCTTGATGATGTGGGTGTCTCCTAAGATGTTCCTTAGTGAGTGTATTAAGCAGTTGCCTCATACTCCTAAAAGGATTTGTTAGTGGATTTTTCTTAGAAGATGTTGTATACTCTAAAATGGAGCTAATAGTAGATTTTTTTAAAGGAGTTGTGACGTACTCTCGAAAGGAGTTGATAGTAGACATTTTTAGCGGACACCACATAATCATGAAAGGAGTCGATTATGGACTTTTTAGAAGAGTTGCCACATCTTCCAAAGGGAGCCTCACTCCTAAAGAAGTCTATAGTAAGCTTGTTTAGGGAGGTCGTCATGTACTCCTAAAAGGAGCCTTACTCTGGAGGAAGCCTATAGTAAGCTCTTTTAGAGAGTTCACCACATGCTCCTAAAGGAAGCTTATAGTAAACTTTTCCAAAGAGGTTGTCATGTATTCCCAAAAGGAGCCTATCTTCTAAGATAACCTATAGTAGCTTTTTCGAAGAGTTGCCACATACTTCCAAATGGAGCCTTGCTTATGAGGGAGCCTATAGTAAGATTTTTTATAGGGTGACTACCACATACCTCTCTAAGATTAATAGTGGGATTACATTAGCTACTGTGTACCCCAAGGGGGCTTTTATTGTGTGGTATGCTTGATAACTATCATGTACTTTTTGTACTCCTCAAATAGTCTTATAGCGGACTTATGTTTGTGAGCTGTTCTCTAAATACTCTTTATAAATGCTGCAAAGTTTAATGTCACATAGTAGATAATGTAATGTGAAGAATATGAAAACTTCATGTTCATTAGAGAAATGAAAATAATGAAGAGTGCTATCCTCAAGAGGGCAAGCTTTATTCAAATTTAAAAACGAATCAGAGTCAAAGTAGAAAATAAACGAATGTAAACACTTATAGCAAAGAGGTGTTATCAACAACGCAACTCGATCATCACTAAAAGTGTCTTAAGGTATGTGCACATCATAAAGCCAATGTCCAATAGCATACCTTTGCTTTCATCTTGTCTAGCTAGTCCTTCAAATACTATCAAGATGACACCTCTACAAGGAGATGGACAAGGTTGTGGTGATGCTGATGCTTCTTAAGGTCTTGGTGGTCATTTGACTTTTACCTATAACTCATGCTCTTTTCTCTAGGTGAGTTTTTTCTTGAGTTGGGCACTTTTTAGATACTCCTTGAGGTGTCCTCTTTAAATTAACTCCTCAATTTGGTCCTTCATATAGTGATAATCATTTGTGGCATGTTTGCCTACATGGTGGAAACAACACCATTTGTCTAGTCTAGATTTACTATTTCTCTTATCACATGTCTTTTGTTTACAAGCTTTTGAGTGAACTATGACCTCATCTTGACTTTGGTGATCTTAAGCTCTATTCTTGTTAAGAAGTTGTCAGGGACTACAACTACTAAAATCTGATGGTTGAGCTATCTTTATTTTATTGGGAAGCACTCTTTCTAAAATCATTGAGAAAAATAGACTATATCTCATGGGAGCAACAATAAGATCACGATATTAACCCTTTGCTCCTCTAACTAGTTGCAACATTATAGGGCATTCATAGGCAAATGCTGGATGAAATCTACTCCAAGTGAAGGGTTTGTATCTCTTTAGTGAGGTGAAAAAAGAGAATAGGTGCAACGTCTTAGATTAGGTTTTGTTTTGATCCCTCCAGAGGGGATGAAGCCCCTCGACTCCTTTAAGAAAATTGCTATGGTTTTTGAAGGTAACATTCTCTAGCATGTTAGGTGGTTGCATCGGCCTTAACTTGAGTAATGCTTTCTAATATGGTCTTCAACATCTCCTGGGTTATATGTACAATAAAATCTTTGGAAAGAGGTACTTGTTACGTGTGTATCTCCTCTAATGCAGTTATTGCATCTAGAGCTAGCTCTAGCTCCAATCATGGCAGTGCTCAAAGCTTTTAACTCTTCAAATTCTCAAATATTAAGGCCACTTAGTTATATCCTTGATAAGTGTCCAAGAACGTCAACCTTTTATTCTTAGTAGTGAGTGTACTAAAAAGTCAATATGCGGTGGGGGAATGAATTTCTTAGGTAGGCCTTATCAAGATTTATGAAATCAACATACATCTTCTACTCCCCATTGAACTTGGGTACTAATACTATATGAGCCAGCTATTTTGAGTACTAGAGCGGTAGTGTGTACTCCACTTGCAATAGCTTATCAATCTTCTTATTCTCTTTGATTATTTGGTAAAACTTCATTCTAAAGTTTCTTTTTTTCTACTGCACTGGTCGTGCATTCAAGTCCATTTTGAGGTGGTTCATAATGATATTTAGGGAGATTCCTTGTAGGTCCTTCACACTTTAAGAGAATACGTTGTGATTGTCTCTTAGGAAATGCACCAACTTCTTCTCAAAGTCGTGGTCTAGGATTGCTCTACTCTTAGTAATCTTAAGAGATTTTCATGATAAATCTCTACACTCTTGAGCTTTTTTCGCACTCCAAATTCTCATTCTTTAGCTTTCCTCTTCCTATTATGAGGCTTGACAAGCATAGGTTCACTTGTGCTGACGTTTTTCATCTTATCTATAACAAATAAATATCTTGATGATCATTACTTTTCTTGTTGTGCTAGGAGGCCAAGTGAGCACTAGTGGTACTCATCATAGATCTCTGTTGCATCCTCAATGTGTCTTTTTCTTCCCTTGAATTTCTCACAAATAATGCCAAAATGATACTGCTTGAAAGTGGAATAAGGTCCTTTTTGAAAAATAGTAGATAGAGAGATCTGGTCTTCTTGAGAGTTCTTCCACTTGGAGAAATTCTCCAAATGATTTTTGCCCCCTCATTTTCTCTCTAGGACTTGGTATTTATGGATTTTTGGCTTGATGGGCCTATGTCCATTAAAGTATTTCTACCTTCTTTATGAGCTTGACCTGTCTTTTAGGCCTTTTGGCCCATTTAAGGTCCATTTGTTATTTTTACTTAATTTACCAAATTGCTTTTAATTTCAATTTTAGTCATATCAAACATTAAAAAGAATAAGAAAATATAAACATATATTGTTGTTTTTAGTCTATTATTTTCTACACATATTTTTGCTTTTATCTAGGATTTTTCTATTCCCTATTTTTTTTCTTTTATTTTTTGTCATATTTACCACCCATTTCATTTTCTTAATAAGAAAATTGTAGACTTTTTATTTATGTATATTTCTTGCCTGGCTAAATTATGATTGTTTATAAAAATTTCTTGTAAATAAAATAAATATTGAAATTAAAAATAAATATGCCAAAATAAATTTTAAAAATATAATTAGGAATACAACTCTAATTTTCTATAGATTTTTAATTATAAATATATTCTCCTTATTCTTCCTTACTCCTTCCTCGTTATTTCTATTGGAAGCTTAAAGAGCGTATTTTTGAATATGAGAAATAGTTAAAATTTTGATGTTTTTATGGATAAATAATGAAGAACTTGAATAGAAAATGAAGATTTAAATTAATCACAAAGTTTTTTATTTGCCAATAGGGTCTTGAAATAATTTATAAATTATTGCTCCATCTTGGCATTGAGATGTCTATTTTTATGCATAAAGCCACCAATGTCATGGTGGATGGTTAAGTATAGATCTCTACAAGTTATAAATCAAGAAAAAGATTATTTACAAAGCATTGAAAGAAGAAGTTAGCTATCTCAATTATAGTGTAGTCTAATTGTTAGTAGCTTCTACTTGTCCATTTGAATGTGTTCTTGTAGTTCACTTTAGATGTTTAGGAAGATTGTTAACCCCCTTGAAAGAAGTGTAGACTCTACTTGTGAAGGATTACATGAGTTGCCTGATCCGCATCAAATCATGTTTTAGACTCCAAGAGCATTAATTAGGATTTGTAATCATATGTATCACCACCTTAGGGTTTAATTCAATCTAGACATTTGAAGACCTAGTAGAATTACAAAGAATTTTGCCAATGTATTGTAGGCATGAATATTGCATCACCTTGAGAATTTCTAAAGAGTCTTTATGTAATTAGTCGGATTTTCTCTTGATACACCATCCATAGTCATCTTCATCAAACTTATCAATTGTGCTACCCATGAACCAGCATATGCATGGCTGTGATGACTATTTGATGGAGAAATTGAAATACATATCTACATTGTAGTCTCTTTGCCAAAACTCATTCTTAAAGTCATTCTTTGCATTAGATAAGAGAAAGTGTATACCTTACATTCAAGATTATGGTATGTATCTTGAAATTCTATTATCTATGTCTAGCAACATTCGGCGTCTCCCAAATGAACCAAAGAATGAGCATTGGAACCCATAGACATGTTCCCAAGATAAAACACTTATAGAAAATCTATATTGAATTATAGAAGCCATTTTTGTTGTTTGGTGGCCAAAATTTGGAAGATATTTCCAAAGTGATACCACACCTCCATCACCTTGTTACTTTATAGGAATAAATATGGTGCCGTCTCTATTTGATTATAGCAACTACACTTTGATGGTAATGTATACCTATTGCCTACAACCTAGAATCCTGAGGAATTCAATTGTAGAGTAACCTCCAAATAAAAATAGAGATAGAATGTGAGATACTTGATTATCGTATGTTGAGAAATAAAAAATTAAAGTTGTGCTTGCTTATGGGATTTTTTCCCACAAGCATGCTTCTTAAGGTGCTTTTTTATGAAGGGGCCTGTTTGCTTGTACACCTCATATGTTTTTTTTTTTCTAAAAAACACTCCAAAAAAATCTCTCAAAGATGGCTATCCACTTCCTCTTTGTCAGCCCCACTTTGACTTCACTCCTTTTTTTTTCCTGCTTTATTCTGTGAAGTATTCTCTCAACTTTTTTCTACTTTCTCAATAGGATTCTTAGAGAATGAGATTTTCTTAAAGAAAAATCTTTGAACGTGTTTGTTCTATCCTTTCATGAATTGATTAGTACCAATCCTATGGTTATCTACCTATTGTTATAATTGAATCTTGTCATTTTTTACTTGATTTGTGCTATAAGCAGCCATGACTGACACACCCACAGTACACACACCATCACCATCTATTGCATGTACCTAAACTGGTTGTAGTTTTTTGCATAGTAAAATTGTTTCTTCGATGGCTCAATTTTTGTAATTGTGTTTCTCAATCTCCTGTTTCTCACTCTCCAGTATGTTCTTCAAAATGATTGAAGGTATGGGTTTGTTTTCATGTGGGAGATTTTATGTTAGTAGGGTTTTTATTATGATTTTCATGCTTGATTTTCATTTGTGCAAATGATTCGGGGTCTTATTGTTGCTAAGATTTTAGATGGGTGCTCCAAATGAGCAATATTTTTTTGGGTCTAACTTACATGCAAATTAAGATAAACTAGGCTCATTAATTTCTTCTGATTATGTAGTTTATAATGTGCCTAGATTTTGTTCCATGATTTTTTGGCTGATTTGAACTTGTTAGACACCATAGGATTTAGGTGAAGAAAATTCTGAGCATATTACTAGTAGGATACAATGTTTTTGTTTTGTATTTGGCTATCAACTATGTTAAATACCTATTTGATTCATAAAATTGTTTGTACTAGATGCATCGAAATTTTTCTAGTTAGAAAGGTATTTTTCTACATGAATTTAGGTAGAAAAAATAGGTATAGGGTGGTTTGATCCAATCTTTTTTGTGATATAATGACTTACTTTCCCTAGTGACCACCTTTAGGTGATATGTGCATTTTGGGAATTAATCATTCCCTATTTTTCACTGTATGGCCATATATCATATATATATATATATATGTTCATGTGAAGGTCATTTCTATTATGATGCATGTGTCTGGGCATATTGTTGTTGGTTGGAGTTGGTTGTTGGACATATAAGGAGTTTCATTGTCATGCATAAGTTTGACAAGTTTTCCAAATGGTCATTAGTCTCCTAAGTGATCCCATCATTTATTGTCAGTTTTAATATTACTACCCCCGATTATTTACATCTATAGCTAGTTTGTTTGTCCAAACTAGTGTTGCATATTTTCACCCCTTTTATCATTTGATTAAGTATTTTGTTTGTATTGTTGGTAGTGTTCTTGCTGTTGCTGTTGGTAGTTTTCTTTTGAATGATAGTGTGCTTGGTGTTGCTATATTTTTCAGTCATTTGATTGTAGTTGATCATTTAGGCATTTTTTTCTTTGTTTGGATCAACTAGTAGGTGGTTATATGTTCTATTCCAATGTTTATCATGCTTAGAATTTAGCTTTAGGTAGCACATGCACTTCATTTGTATTATGTAGGTCGAAAGTTAGGAGTTTGTAATTGTATTTGTTGTATACAATTCACAATTGTATTCAATAAGTAGGAGCGATAAATAATAAATTTGTTTTGGGTGTTACAAATATGTGGATGTAAGTACATATTTATGTTCCACCATAACCCAAATTGAACATTTATAGAAATTGATAAGATTTAGTTATATTTTTAGTCAGTTGATATACATTTATGCAATGTGGATGACTATTTTCGAACCTTGCACATTGCAATGATTTTAATAAAACTATTACATATGAGACAATAAATTAAAAAGTAAACTTGACAAATTTTATTGGAAAGTCCATCTTATGGGATAATTTATTAATACATTTCATAAATGATAAGTACTTGACAAGAAAAATGGGAAACATAAAATTTAAAAATCATAAATACATATAAAGAAAATTTATGTAATCATATAGGGACCAATAATTGGGTAAAAAATTTAATTAATTCCTTATTTCACACTATATTAAGTGAGGAACCATACAAATTGTGTTACATATTTACTACTTAGCTAATTTCAAACAAAAAACAAAACATTAACTTTATAATGTTCAATTATGCAATAATTAGATTCAATTCATGTTGGACACTATAAGGAGTTATGGTCAACTAATATTCAATAGATATTTACTATTCAATTAATGTTTATTATTTAATAATAATTTTACAGCTAATGAGCTAAATAAATAATATCATATTAAAAGATAATTGCTTAGAGGTTTAAATATTCCTAAAGTACTTTATAAATTTAGAAATTGACTTAAATTTTGAATTTTTTTGGTACCTAAAAAATTCATCAATACTTTTGTAGGAACCACCCCAACCTAATTTTCTTTTTAATGAAAATGAGAGCGATAAATAATATTATATTAGTGAAAAGTTTGAGAAGTAATATTTAAAATTAAACAAAATCTTTCGCGTTTTATCTAGTAGGATATTAGTGCATAAATTCAAGTAAATGATATAATTAATTTATATTGGTAGGGGGTAATAATAGAAAAAATATATAACACAATATTACAAGAATATTGGAATGAATTTTTAATTTTATATAATTATAATCAAAGGACTTTAATATAAAAAAATACATCTACTACATAATTTATCAAAAATCAATTTTGAACCATTTAATTCATGATATATTATTGTCAGCTACATGCTAAAAATTTGAATTAAATTTTTAATTTGATTATCTACTATTAAATAAAAATTGATAAGTGAATACGTGACTTTTGCCACTATTTTGTTTATGAAATATCTAAATAGAAGTATACCATAGTATTAAACTACATTTCATGAATAGATAGGGTTTAATTGTGTCTTGTTTGGTTGAACTTGTTATCATTCTTTTTAATCTTGCTTGCATTATTTGTGTTTGGCTCATTAATTTGAATAAATTGTTCATGAAGTTACACACACGCTTATGATTACACATTTGAATATCAATTACAATTAAGAATATGTCCTTGCACATAGTCAGAATCAATCTCACAGTAGTTACCATAGTCAAGGTGAGGATGTTATATCGCATAAACAAAATGAAATGGCCTTATGGATGATGAAGTGATTAAAGGTAGCGTTGGGAGAGTGAAATGCCTGTCTTCCCAATGGATTGACTTGATGATGGTAAAGATAGAAGTGGTGTGTCTAAGATATAACTATTTTGTTAAACAACTTCAAGGAAAAAGTTTGAGGTTTAAAAATGAGTGGAAAAGATGCCACATATTACTTACGATTGATATATGGTTCAAGTGGATTGACGAGAACAATAAGCTGACAGCTTCTGAGGAGTGTTGGGTGAGGTAGCAAACATTGCATGCCTTTCTTTCATAGAATTATTTTTGAATTTTTTAATTAGTGGAACCTGCTTTACTTAACATTAACTTCAAAATTATCCTCATTAACATTATTCTTCAAATGTAGGCTAGTCCGAGCGATTGCTTCTCTTTGAACAAAGCCATTGTGCCACTAAAAAAAGCTTATTACTATTTCTATGCCTACTACTGCCATAGGATGCATGGTGAGGGCTTCAACCTAAGGCTTGTTGCCTTGACATCAATGGCCCAAGCAGGAGGTGGCTTATTTTGGGCCAAGTGTCAATAGTGCCCATGACCTAGGAGATAATTTTGATGACACTGGACATTTCTCACCTCTAGTATCCAAAATCTCCAAACCATATTTTAGAGCATCCTCCTCTACCTCTATGTCTTTCTACTGGAAAAATGGCATGATCCAACAATTATTTCTACCATGCATTTATTCACTCAAGCTAATGCGATAATTATTTTGTGAAGTGATCCTAATTTAGTGACCATAGTGGAGATGTGTATTCAAAAATTAAGTGAGTTTCCCTATTTGCTTGGTGACTTATTTTATACCTCTCACAAAATTGGAGTACCCAACCTAATGTAGAATGTTCCTTGCCCTCTTCTCATTCCTCCAACTATAGGTGTGGTTAATTAGAGAAGCTTCCATGACTTGTGTTTACCCATTTGATGTGCCTATCTACTTTGCTCACATACCATTTTCTCTTAATCTTGTCCGGACATATTTTTACTTTATTATGTTTGACTTTGTATGCCACTCTTTTATTCATAATTTCATTTGGGTACTCTTTTCTTATAATTATCGAGTAGTAGCAATTGAATATCAACTATGTAATTATTTTAAAATTTATAGGACTAGAATTTTGATAGGAATGGATGTCAAAACTATGGAGGCTTACCTAATAATTTCATGGATGATGTAGTTGATGATGCCTTTGATGAGGTCTAAAATGACAATGTTAATACAACAAGGACAAATCTAAGCCATGCATTCAGAGGTTTTTTATATTTGTACAAGGCCTCTCTATGCTCATTTGCAAACCAGCTAAGAATACCATTTAGGGATTTGCACTTTCATGGCATAAATTGGTTGACTGAGTTATTCTAGAGACAGTGTGGTGGAATCTTCAAACAATTGAAGATGGGTAAGGTTACATTTCATTTGCTTTATACTAAAATAAGAGAGCATGACCTAATAGTGGAACATCAATGTAATAGGCTTGTGATTAAGAAGAGAGTTGTTGTATTCATTTAAACAATTGCCATGCACCACCATCATAGAAATAGTGGTGAATAATTCCAGCATTCTACTATAACTATATCATGGCACATGAAGATAGTTTGTGATGCTCTATGTAGCTTGGTGCCAGAGTACATATGCTTTCTTACTTTTATTATGGTAACTGGCTACATATGTTACAATAAAAACTTGTATCTATACGTTAAGATAAATAAACATATTATTCTATTGTGTGTCGGTTTATGGTTTTGTAACAACTTTTAGAATCTTTGTCAATAGGACTACATTGGTGCAATTGGTTTGGGCCAAACCATAGATCTCTTTAAGAGAAATATTCAATTGTTGTCATGCCATGATTAGGGACCATAGTAAGTGCTGCTTTGGGTTATTAAAAAGGGCTTCCTAATTCTACAAGGCTTGATGCCTAATTAACAAAGTTTGACATTGTGGTTGCTTGTAGTATGCTTCACAACTTTGTGTGTAGATATAGTTTGCAAGATGATATATTTGATGAGTACGATGACCCGAACTACATAGACGAGGAGGCTAAAGCTTTTGTATGAGCAAGAATTATTGATATGTCTTTGAAAGTTATTTAGGATAAAATGTCTTGCATAACTCTATTGCCCAATATATTTGGAATAATAGTAGAATTAGTTAGAGTCTATCTAATTTGTTGGACTTGTTTGATGTATTCCCTTCATATTATAGCTCTATTTTAATCATTATTGTTAATGCTTTTGCTTTTATGTTGGATATGTTCTATTGTTCTTACATTTTTTTACTTGAAAATTTGCATTCTAGAAAATTGAATTTTAATCTTATATAATATTTGATATTAGATCTTAATATGTTAAATACTTTGATAGAGCTTTACTTATGTATGTTTCAATAAAATCTAGTTGTCTAATGAAGTTCACTTTAATTTCCATAAGCTATTGTGGTGCTTGTACTACATCCCATATGTTTTGCGATAAAGGTCTGATACTGTTGTTGATGGCGAGGATCAAGAAGAATTACGATTGTTGGTTCTACATTTGCCCTTTACATGGGAACCCTCATGGAAACTTCATTTGGGTAAAGGATTGGGAATGCCATAATTCCTAATCATATCAAACACATTCACATGTGGGTGGTCCACAGATGTATACATCATCTACTGCTTCATTTTATATGCTTGATGACTTAGTTGAGAGCACTCCATCTGTTGGTCTAGTTGCACCTCCATTTCAGTTGACCATTTAGGCCTCACACCACCTCATCTCCATACTCCGATTGGATGATGATATGCACATTTTGTGGTTGTGTATACATTTGAATGTCTTTATTGTTGTGATATTGCTCTTATTTCTTATTCATATTTTTGGTACCCATTGGTGATGTATTTCTATTGTGCAATACTTATGACTTTACACATTTTGTTTCAATTATGGTCTTTTGTATATGGAATATGAAAACCTTCTTATTTTTATCATGATTATATTTTATGTGTGGTACAATGTTATGGATAGGTTGTCGTTATATCACTGTATTGCACATTAATTTTTATTCATTTGTGACATACAACCTCATTAGCATGTATGATTCAAAGATTAACATCTATAATCATGGTGCTTTTGCAAAGCCACCATGCAAAAGTAACCAGCCATTAGATGATATTTTTTGTGGCCCATACTAAATATAGAATGAGAAAACAACATTACTACATATCATGATGGTAGGTAAATACTAGCAACCTCTCTGCTTACATTGTGCCATGATATTTAGGTGTTGCTATCACGTTAGTTTAGTAGGGTCTTATTAGTGCAGATGGTGAGTATTAAAATTAAGCAACTGTGCAAGGACTATATGTCATTTTATTTGGTACATATCTATTGCTGGAGTGCACCACAACACTATTACTAATGAAGTGATGGTTGACAGGCCGTGCTAGACCCACATAAAAGATGTATGTATTGTCTTTTATTAATACAAATTACATGTGTGTTTCCAACTGAACACACTAACATGGTCATATTGGTTAACATCATTTGCCACCTGTAGGAGATTGCTAGACAATGACATTTTCAATTGGGAGGAGAGCTTGTTGTGCATCAATTGGGATATATTTTCAATTATAGATGTGCTGCCAACTTGGATGGTGATGTGGGAGCAACCATTGCACCTATTGTGATATCGGCCTCCAATAATGATCTCCTATGTAGGCCGTCTGCCCCTATGTTCCACATACTCCTACATGTAATAGTCTGTAACCTATACTGGTGATTCAGTTGGGTGACTCCCACAATAGCACAAATGTGGCGACTTCTCATGACTGTACTTATGAGAGCACTGTTAAGTCACCCTCAGCTAATGTTGCTACATTGCATGGGCAGAGGGGATGGTTGGATAACTAGGTGTTGATCTTCTACTGGCTATTCCAACTATATGTTATCTTTTTTTCTCATGTGTTAAACTGTTGTGCTTTGATTTGAATCGATATACTATTTTATTATATTCTAATTATTATTAGTATCATGACACCATATATTTAAATTATGATCTTACGGTCTAGTTTATGTGCCTTCTCATTTCTTGACTTCACTTGTATAGCTTTTTGTCTAGCAATTAATTGTGTTATGTATGCCTAATAATTTATTCATGTTAAAAGCAATGTAAAAAGAATGGTTCTATAATTTAATATATTCATATATATCTATATATACACACAATACATATGCTTATTAAGTATGTATCTAATTATATATAATTTAATATATACATATTACATTTAAATATGTATATTTAACAAATATATATTTAATTATATATAATAAATTCATAATATGTAATTATATTCACACATAATGTTTTAATAATATAAATAAAATTACTTTCATAATATGTAGTTATAATTACAAGTAATATTTCAATATTAAAAAAAAATTATTGTCATAATATAATTATTTTAATGTATCTTGCAATATTTACATAAATTATTTTCATAATATATCGTTATATTTGCACATAATATTTAATATTTAAATAAAATTATTTTTATAATGTATAGTCATATTTAGATTTAATATTTTATTATTTAAAAAAATAAGTTTTTTCATAATACAAAATTATATTTACATGTAATATTTCAATGTTCAAATGAAAATTATTTTCATAATATAATTATTTTAACATGTCTTATAATATTTAAATAAAATTATTTTCATAATATGTAATTATATTTACATGTATATTTCAATATTTAAATAAAATAATTTTCATAATATGTATTTATATTTACAAGTATATATTAATATTTAAATATTTTTTTATTTTATTAATAAAATTATTACATTAATTCATTATTATATTTTAGCATATATTGTAGGATATTCTAAGGTATATTTTTTAACTTTACTTTATTCTAATAAAACTTATATATAAATATTATATAATAATTATTACATACACAAAGATAGGCAATCACACCCTAAATACTCATCCTAGGTGGATAAAGTGCCAAGCTGATTTTGTGCTAAAGGGTATATGAATGCGTTCCACCATAATTTGTCCTCTTCTCCTATTAAGATGGGGATTTGACTTACAAAAATAGCAATTGAGGTTGGTAAGCAATCGTATAATTTCATATTATTTCATCTTCCATCAATATAGAAATTCTTTATCAACTCTACTCTGTACTCATTTTGCTGAGACAATTGCTACATTATACTCATTTTCATCCATTGAGATGTTTCTTCATATAAATAGAATCTCGTACTATGTACCCGATGCATTGAAAATAATTTTAATTATTTAAATATTTCTATTTTTTAATAGTATTTTTTACCTATTGTAATTAAATAACAAACATTTATTTTTTAAGATTTAAAAAATATTATTCAATAACATAAAATGGATATTTCATTTGAAAATATTAAATCTTGAAGATAATTTATATAACTTGACTAAATTATAGAGCATCAAGATATTAACTTTAAATTCATAGATTATAATAGTGATATGGCAAATTAGGTCCCTAGTGGTAACAAAAATAAAAATTTACTATAAATGCCCAATCAAATATATAATAAGTAAAGTAAAAAAAATCCAAAGAGCCCAATTAATTAAGCTAACCAAGATTGGCATGCAGACCTAAGTAGGTTGAAGTGCACTAAGGATTCACTCACTCTAAATACCAACTTTCAAAATCAAAAGGGACACAAAAAATCACTTGTTGAAAATTTGGAGCTTTGACTCTATACAACATGTTTTGGAGCAAATTAAAAACTCTTCAAATTTCTTTACTTTTAGAAAGGACCCTAACTCTATTTTCAAGCAACATCATCTTAGCTCTATTAGTAAGAGCTTATATCATAGGAAAGGGCATGTTGCCCAAAGCTTGAGACTCCAATAATAAGGTTGCCTTGAGAGGTAAGAACAAGGAGAACAATTAGCCTCAAGTGTAGTCGCATTTGACACCAAAGCTGACACCTAAAGTCCATTTGCCACCAAAGGAGATACCAATGCAACAGGCCCTACCTCTAGAGAACCAATAGTGCAAATGGCTCAAGAGACAGTAATAGCATTGTTAGTGAATACTTTCATACAAGTTATAGACAAATAGATTTCCCAGTACTTGGGGAATGCTGCCTTTAACAACAACCTTAATCTTCTAGCTAAAGCAAAGAAGCCTTATCATCCCTAAAAAAGATGCTGCACAGGACAAACTCTAAATAAGACACCACTTCTCTCTATATCAATAAGAAGATGTGCAGTCATTATCACAAGGGTTATTAACTGCTGTTAAAGTCGTGACTCACTCACTTGTGCCTTAATGCTCAAAGAAACTAGAAGCGAGTGCCTCTATCTAGTTGTCACTTTCCTAAGATGAAACCTCTTTTTCCCTGCTATCTTAGCTGAGTTATTTCTCCCAAGAACGATGATTGCCAATTTGCTAGGTTTCGATAGACAACAGACCTTAGGAGCACATGGATAATTTTCTATATTGGATAGAGCTTTATAACTTAAGTGGAGCAACTCTTTGTAAGGGGTTTCAAACCATATTTACTAAGCGTGCTCTAATGTGGTTCAACCAGATGCTAGCTAAATCTATCACAAGCTGAAAATAATTAGTGCAACATTTCCTCCACAACTTTTGCATCAATTGCAAGTGTCCCAAGATAGCAGTGTACTTGTGCACTATTGAGTAGAAGGATGAAGAATCCTTGATAGACTACCTCAACCATTTCATCCAAGCAGTGCATGAAATTCGCTACATCAACCAAAACCTCATACCTAATAACAATCTACAATATTAGAAGTTTTGGGAGTCCATAGCCAAATACCCCCAATTACACTTGAGAAGCTTCTCACTCGAGCAAAAAAATATGTCAAGATTGAGGAGGCTATAGCTTTCCAAGTGTCAGCAAATGCAGTACGCGATATGTTGGAGGTAGCAATAGCAACATGAAGCTAAGGGATCATAGCATAGTTCTTCTAATACTTTCTCTACCTATACCCTGCTTAACCACCCAAGGAGGATATCTTGGATGTAGCAAAGTAATAAGGTTTGATCTAGCACCCTCCTCCAAATATGCAAGATATCTCAAGAGATAGAAATTTGAGAAGCCTTACCGCCTCTACTGCGACTGTAGACATACTACCAAAGAGTGATAGCATTTGAAAAATGGTATTGAGAGGCTAATCTAAAGTAAATACCTCAAGGAGAATATGGAAAAAAAATCCTCTAGAGGGATTTAGGGGCTGAAAGAAGTGAGGATTGGGTGGTAGCTTGATGGACCTTTAGAGTTGAAGGAGCAACAATGTCAATGAGACTATGAGAACTCACTTACTATGAATGTCATTTTAGTGGTCTCCAAAGAAACTACAACGGGTGACTCATCAAATGTAAGGAAGGCATCGGTGCGAGTAGCAGGATAGATTTAAGCTTACTCGATGGACTCCTCTATTAAGGATATATAAGGTGCGTCCTCCACTCCCCAATATCACTTTTAGAGAGAAAAACAAAGAGGCCAGACGAGATGAGTAGAATAATGCCTTGGTAATCTCACTTTCTTCGCTAACTTTTGGATGAAAAAGATTTTGATGGATACTGGTAGCTTGACATGGATAAGTTTTTACAATGCTTTCCACCAACTTGAAATAGACAATGCAAAAAATTAATACTCCATTGTTCTGATTTGTTGATGAAGTAGTGGAGGCGCTCAAAGAAATCTCTCTTCTCTCCTTAGGTACTTATCCTTAGTGAGTTATAAAGATTGTGAGATTCTTGGTTGTGAACGGTTGTCAACATGCAATGTCATACTAGAATGTTGATCCTAAACCTCTTATGAGCAGTGGTATCAGTATACCACATGAAGATAAAACTTCCAACATTTAGTGGAATAAACAAAGTTACTGGTGACTAGCATGCCTCTAGAGAATGTTATGCAAGCATCCTAAAAAAAGTAAAGGTTCTTATCACCAGGTGAGAGTAGGTGAAAGGAGGTCAAAACAACAAGTGGAAGGATAAGGGCAAAGGCATTGTCCAAGAAACTAATAGTAATATGGCACTCTCACAGAAGTTAATCTCCTTGAGAAGAAGTTAATTGGATGTATGATTGCACCTTAAGAGAGTGTCAGTCACGAGGATATTTCTATCAGCTATTTCTCTCCCACAACATAGAAGAAGCCACCCTCTAAAATAAATGAGCACACTTTCAATGATTTTTATGAGACCTTTTTTTATTTTATCTTTTTTTTAAGATTATGTTAATAGTTAGAGTTTTTCATTTTAAAGTGTTTAGTTGTTGCTTTCCATAGTTAAGAGTTACTTCGATGAATAGGAATAAAAGGCCAACTTATAATAGGAATGACATCTTTGCTTCTCTTGATTCATTAAATGAATTGCTTTTTACCTCATCTCAAGATTATGCTTAATGAGCAATGATCTACGTAGAATTACACTTCTTGTGTGAGAACCCATGAAAGCATCATTTACACTATTACAAGATCCCTCATGAAGCATGTGGCTAAGAACACTATAAGACCCCAAGGGGGTGTGTGTTGAGCCCATTATAAGACCCTAGAGGGTACGTGGCTAGCACATCAAAGCTTACTATTAAGCCTCTTGGAGGTAAGTGGCCAACTCACCAAAACACACTATAAAATCCCAAGGGCTATGTCTGCATTCAAAAGCAGCGCATAACAATAGCTACGAAAACTCTAGGAATAGATAAATTGTTTATATTAAAATAAAATTAAAAATAAATCAACAACAAAAATTTTTTAATTTAGTTTAAAAAACTCAAGATTCTAAAAATTTAGAATTTGATCAAAATTGCACAATTATAGGTCCCACCCCATTATGCATTTATGCTATATATAATAGAATAGATATATGAAGATGGTTTTTTTTATTATTATTATAATAAAGTAATTTTGATCAAATTCTTTTAAATATTTTAGGATAATTTTGATGCTTGCTTAACATTTACTGTAAATTCCCAATTTTATATTTCAATTAGTATTTAAAAATAATTTTTACTTAATAAATTGATTTTATCTCTAATTATTATAAATAATCATTAGGTAATTATCTATACTATTAATAAAGCACATGCCCCCTTTTTGATATGTTTTCGTGTCATGCACCTAAAATATCCTCAATCCTCATTACTATAATTTATATAGTAACTACTATTTACAACCCAAATATTCTATACCCATAATTATCAACTTATCATAATATTTTATTATTATTATTTATATAAAATTTAAATAAATATCAAATATTGTTTAGTAAATTAATATTATATCAAATAATAAATATTTGTTTTATTTACTTTATACTATAAAAGTTTTAGCACATGCATCCAATGTGCCAATATTCATAGTTAATTATAAAGCTTGTGTGAATGAGCTATCATTTAAAAATAAAGATACTCACAAAACATAGACTTAAATCTACTTAATAAGGATATAGAGCAAGCACTATTTCAAAGTTACATGACTATTTTTGAATTTCTTTGAAGTTTTGCTCTCCCAAGTATTTATAAACCCATTTGTATTAGGTAAATTGCCTTTTTCATTCTAAAATTTAATTGTGTGTACATTATTAGTTCCAAGCTTATACCACTTAATAATTTTAGTCCAAATTTCTTAACTTTTTTAACACTTGTAGTCCTTCACCGTTAAAATTGATGGAAAAGCCCACATTTTTCTTTAAATGTTAACATTATTATTTTGGTTAATTACATAAAACCCCATAATATTTGACTCATTAGAAATAAACGCAAAGAAGTTATACTACACACTAATATTTCAATTTGTTTAACATTTATGAAGAATCATTAGCCTCCATTAACAATTTGGTATCGTCATTCAAAATTTTATGTGAAATTTGTTTTTTAGATAATTGTTTTGATTATCTTTTAGATAAAAATGCCCATGGACCTATTTGTAATATTTTCCATACCATGGGATGGAGTTTGAATGTTGTTTAAATTACTCATAAAAAAACATAAATATAATTTATTATTAATAAAATTTCTTAAATATTGAATAATCTTTAAATTCAAGTTGAATTAAAAATAAAAAATTAAATCATAAATATATCTAAAGTAATTTAAATAAAATTTAATTAAATGTATTTATTAATGAAATAACAAAGTAATAAAAAAATAGAAAAAAATAAAATTAAAATTTAATCCATATGTCAAAGTAATAAATATCTCTAAAATAACAAAGTTAAATATAATTAAGTTTATTTATTAATTAAAATAAAAAATTCAAAAATAAAAATAAAATCTTAAACTATCATCCTAACAATGTAATATAATTTTGAATAAGTATTTTAATAATTATAATCATTTTCATACATTTAAATCATCTTTGACAATACAAAATAATAATTTAAATAAAATGAATAATTGAAAAGGTTTGTGCTGAAGGTTTCAAATCTGTTTAATGAGTTAGCCAAACAGGTTGTGAAGTTTAACAGTCTTTCTGTACATTTAACTTTGGATTATACTCCTTATTTTCCTGTGTTAGCCGGGGATGGCGTTGAAGGGCACTTGAGTATTGAGTTAGATGTATTAGATGGACTGATTAAATACATGTAAAAGTTTTCCTGATTTCCGACCATGTGTTGGATGTTTGTGAACTCTTTTATAAATCTGATCCTCCTTCATAAGATTCTGCCCCCTTATGGTATCAAAGCCAGGGTATATAGGTTTTATTTAATCTTTGGTTGTTTAACAACTATGAGTTAGATACTTACTATATTATTATGGTTATAATTGAAAAGGCTTGTACAAAAGGTTTCAGATTTGTTTAATGAGTTAGCCAAATAAGTTGTGAAGTTTAACAGTCTTTCTGTACATTTAACTCAATAATTCTGAACATATAAAAACCTTGCTTAATGGTTTGAAGTGTCAGAGTCTTACCTCATTTAGGTGGTATAAAGATACTTTTCTTTCTAGAGTTATGGAACTCGCTGAGCCTAATAGTACTCATTGGAAATCAAAATTGTTGATGGCTTGCCTTCATTATTTGCTGAAAGGGCTAGAAAGACTCTTAGACAGAATGATGTCAACATTGATTATGATAAATTTACTTATGGTAAGTTAATAGGAACTTGCATCCAGTAGGGTTTAATTTCATGGTATATAGGTTGTATTTGATCTTTGGTTGTTTAACAGTTTTCCTAAAAATGAATTTTCTAAAGGAAAAATCTTCTATTAAAAAAACTTGTGTGGAAGAAATGGATCTTCCAGATAATATTGATTTGCTTAATAAATGGAACATTCCTAAAATGGATCAAAAGTTGATTTATCAATTTGGTACTTTTGAAAAAAGTGGCTTAAATAAGGTTGTAAAAATACAAAGGAATCTATCCCTTTGAGTAAGGATGATTTATCTCTTCAATTGTTGCATAGATCTGATTATAAATTTTTTTATAATGTTTAATTTAAGTTGCTTTTAAACCACTTACCCTTGATAATTTACTTGATAGTTTTGTTGCAATTTTGCATGATGCTTGTAATTTAAATTGAAAGCATTCAATTATGGGTATTATACAGTCTAGTTTGGCTCATGGCCTTGTTTATTTTGATGTGTATCCTAATTTGCATCTTTCTTTATTTGATGTAAGTATCTTACATGCTTTAACATTAAATGTTAAACTTCATGGTTATAATTACATGCCTAATACTGAAACGATATGTATTTGTTATCACATCTATTATAAGCCACTTTATACTTTAAATCCAATGTGTAAAATGGTTAATAAAAATAATAATGAAATAATTTTAATTGAAATTGTCAATCTCATATTACTACATGATGACTGATTAAATGGGATGAAGTTAAATTTCCTGATAATTGGATGATGGAAAAGGAAGTCCCAGTTCAACCGGTTATTAATACTGAGGTTAAACAAATAATTCAAACTCTATATAGAGATGTTTCTATTTAATTTAGTTCTAATAATAATAACCTATTAAAATCTTCTAGATCTACTAGATCTTCATTTTCTTTTCTTGATCCATTAGATTATACTGTTGAGAGTCCAAATATGTCTTGTGCTTCAACTTCTAGGATTAGGGAATTTCCCTCTGAAGTTAGGAAAGATAATACTCTTGATACTCAATTTGATAAATTAAAAATTTCATCTTCTAATATTGTTCATGGTGTTTATGTTGATAATAATAGTGATGATTCTTTGGAACCTACCGAGCCTGAAATGGACTTTTCTGTGAGAAATACTCGCATTTGATTTATTATTTTTAATAATTAAAAATAAAATGGATTTTAGTCCCAATTTGTATCATAGAAATTTAATAAAAACTGAGTTTAATAAAGATTGTTGGAAAATGTTCTTAGATTGGCTTTTTGAAAAGTTTACTAAAGATCAACAAACTAATTTTCAAAATGAATTTTATAAATTTGTCTCTGAAAAGGATCAATTAGTTCATTTTGTTTCCTGGTTTTTGGTTACTTATATTGAATCCTATCTTTTTGTTTTAGAAAGAACTTATATTTTTGAGAGCGGTCAAATAATAATTTTTGTTTTACTACATTTCATAAAATGATGATTAGTGATCATATGCCTGTAACATCTAGGGAAATTAATATTCTTATTAAACAACAAAATTATAGTTATTTATATATAAATGTCTTAGGAGAAAGTTTATTCACATTTGATCAAAGACTTTCTACTATTATGAATAATATTCATAAACTCAACAAATTCATGGATGATTTTGAAGAATGGGCCAATGTTTCTCCAAAGCTTAAAGAGGCTGAGATCAATGATTAGATAATCCAAAACAAGGTAGTTGTCTTTTTCTTCTTAGAGTTTTCCATCCCTTGGATCTGGAAATGGGTGCCAGAAGTTGGTTATACTGACGACAATATTCTATGCTTATACAAAACCTTTTTTGTCAAATGATGGAGCAAGATGCTCCAAATGGATAAAGAAAAAGGCTAGATAGAAGGACAAGAAACTTTGGATAATATTGAAAAACTTACCCAAATTTATAAGGAAAAAATGTAAAAAGAGAAAAAGCAAGAGGCTTCATCAATCTTAGGAAAAAGCTCTGAAAAAATCAAAGTGCAATGTGAAATATCCAAAGATGACTTACTTAAAGAAGTACTTAATATGGCGTAAAAAGAAGTAAAAGATCAATTCACTAATGTGGATGAAGATGATGAAATCTCCAGTGATACAAGAGATACTATTTCAATGGCGACTTCTTCAAAATCTAGGACTGGAGAAAATCAATTTGATTGTCTTGGTGAAGATGCACAGAATCCTGAGGATGATATACCCTCATACTCTGAACCAGCTCTTGATAATATTCTTGAGTCACTCCGGAAAAAAGAATAATAGAGCATAAGGGGGCAGGATCTTATGAAGGAGGATCAGATCTCTAAAAGAGTTCAGGAAAGGGAGGGAAATGAATACTCAATTTAAAGTGAGTAAACAAAATTCCATACTCAATCTCATAGATACATATCAAATTCTATGGAAAGCCATATTCGATGAAAGTCATTTGTACGGCTTGGAGGGAGATCTTTTATATCTTTCTAAATCTACCCTACAATATGGGGTAAAAAAGCCAAAATAAGTTATTTAGCCCTTATCAAAAGAAAACTTCACAAACATCTAACATATGGTTGGAAATTAGGAAAACGTTTACATGTATTTAATCAGTCCATCTAATTCATCTAACTCAATACTCAAACACCCTTTAACGCCATCCCTGGCTAACACAGGAAAATAAGGAGTATAACCCAAAGTTAAATGTACAGAAAGAGTGTTAAACTTCACAACCTATTTGGCTAACTCATTAAATAGATCTGAAACCTTCAGCACAAGCCTTTTCAATTATAACCACAATAATATAGGAAGTATCTAACTTATAGTTGTTTAATACCTAATTCCTTATCCTTCCATTAGGCTAAGAATATACAAATAAAATAAAAGAAACAAAAGAGAACTAACCTTTGGAGAACCAAGCACCAAGGGAAATAAGCTTTAATCAGCTTACAAAGGATTTATTAATTTACAAAAAATTAAATACAATGTTCTATACAGAGTATCAAAAATTTAAAAGACTAAGAAAATTCTGGCTCTCTAACTGTATGATTGTGAACCTTTAAATAGAGTAGAAAAGAATACTATTGTAGATTTCAAAATATTATTTGAAGTCTGAATAGTAAAAAGCAAAAAACTGTGCGGATTTCAAAATTTTCAAATCCAAAACAATAAAAGTAAAAGCAAAAAAAAAAAAAAACAGTATCTGCATAATTCAGAATACTATTTTTGTCCTATAACAAAAATTTAAAAGAAACTATTAAAAGACTACAGCAGCTTTCACCACTCACACTGTAATCTTGTGTCATTTATGACGTCAATTCGCTAGCTCTATTATTCTTTTTCCTAAGTGACTCAAGAATATTATCAAGTGCCTGTTCAGAGTATAAGGGTATATCATCCTCAGGATTTTGTGCATCTTCACAATAACAATCAAATTAATTTTCTCCAGTCCTGGATTTTGCAGAAGTCGCCATTGAAATTGTATCTCCTGTATCACTGGAGATTTGATCATCTTCCTCCAAATTAGTGAATTGATCTTTTAATTCTTCCTGCACTATATTAAGTACTTCTTTAAGTAAGTCAGCTTTGGATATTTTACCATTTTGCATTTTGATTTTTTCAGAGGCTTTTCCTAAGATTGATGAGGCCTCTTGCTTTTTCTCTTTTTTCATTTTTTCCTTATAAATCTAGGTAAGTTTTTGAATATTATCCAAAGTTTCTTGTCCTTCTATCTAGCCTTTTTCTTTATCCATTTGGAGCATCTTGTTCCACCATTTGATAACAAAGGTTCTGTATAAGCATGGAATATTGTTGTCAATATAACCAACTTCTGACACCCATTTCCAGATCTAAGGGATGGAAAACTCCAAGAAGAAAAAGATAGCTGCTTTGTTTTGGATCATCTGATCATTGACCTCAGCCTCTTTAAGCTTTGGAGAAATATTGGCCCATTCTTCAAAAGCTTGTCGAAACGGGTCTGGAAGAATATTTTGCGTCAGACCAAAAGATTTCCATCAATTTAAAAACCAATTTGGAATATCATTTTTTAAAAACTCCAGGACACACCTTTATAAACCAAGTGTGTTTTTTCCTAGAATTTTCATATAAAAATATTTTATGGAAAGCTTGGATATAATCCCAAAAATTAAACTTATAGATAATTTTATTATCTTTAATATAAAACTCTTTTTCTTTTAGTGTTGATATTCCCCATTCCTCAATAGAAATAATTTTCTTAATAATAATTTTTGAAAAATTAAAAATAGATTTATCTTGTGAGTTGGGAAAGAAATGATTAATCTCACAAGAACCAGTGGTAATTAAAATATTTTTATAATAAGAACTGGGCTTATAAGAACGTGCAACATATTATGTTGAATCAAGATAACGCTGGATTATTATCCAAGGATCATTTCTCCATTTAAGATCATTGTGCTCATGGATCATTATTAAATCCCTATGGTCTTTTTGCTCAAACGTTGTGAGAGAATCGTCATCAACTGGAATGGCTGTATTGGTAGTAACATCAACAAAAGATGGAGAATAAAAAGGTTTATTAGATCCTTTTGGCTTTTGGGACAAATTGGGGGCAGAAGATCTATTAGATTCTTCTGGTTGATTAGGCTCAGGAGTTCTATTAGAACATTTCCTGTACTATTTGAATTGTAGGAATTCTGCAAAGATAGGGTCTTTATAAATAAGGTTAGAAGAGGTAGAAGATGTTTGGGAAATTGATGAAGCTATTAGCTTCTATTTGCCATGTTGTATTAATAGCTTGGGAACACCTGTATTCTTCCTCCTCTATTACAGAAGGGATTGTGGCCACCTCTTTTATGAGGTATCATTTCTGCAAAAATTCACGAGTAAGAAAATCAGGAAGACTATTGTCAGTTCCTTTCTTATAAACAAATTTGAAATTAAAAGGGGCTAAATAAGCTTGCAACCTCGCAAACATTTGTTTCGAAACATTACGTTTGAAATCTTTATTAAACATAAATTGAGCAGCTTAACAATCAGTTTTGATTATAAAAAACTGGTTATATAGGTCAATTTAAAATTTTAAAACACATTTAACTATTGCAAAGATTCTCTAGCAATAGTAGCATAATTCTTCTGGCTATTATTCCATTTACTAGAACAAAAACAAACAAGAATTTTCTACTTATTATTAAGATTAACTTGTTTCAAAATACCACCATAATAGCCAATATCAAATGCATCAGTTTCTATAATCTTTTCCTAGTTAGGATTAGAAAGCATAAGATAAGGTAATTGACCGACTTTTTTCTTAATATTAAGAATAGCCTTGGTATGACTATCACTCCACGGCTTAGGATTCTTTTTTAATCTATCATATAAAATAGCAGTATCATCAGCAAAATTTTTATAATAAGAAGAAATATAATTAAGACTCCCTAAAAACCTTTGCAACTAAGTTTTATCGTTTATTTTATCAGAAATTTTTGCAGCAAATTCAATACTTTTATTAATAGGAATTAATTTTTCTTTTTCAATAAAATGTCCTAAAAATTTAATTTTAGTTTGAA
Source organism: Jacaranda copaia (assembly GCA_014898725.1). Classification (NCBI taxonomy): domain Eukaryota; kingdom Viridiplantae; phylum Streptophyta; class Magnoliopsida; order Lamiales; family Bignoniaceae; genus Jacaranda; species Jacaranda copaia. Next base: position 94,508 of record JACGDI010005421.1, on the reverse strand, counting down.
ATAAAATCATTTTTGACTTTGAAATAACAAGACCATTATTAATTATAACTTTTCTAAAAATATCAAGATGTTTGAAATGATTTTCTACACTATTAGAGAAAATCAAAATATCATCAATATACACAATTATAAAATTACTATAAGGATTGAAAATATCATTCATAATTTTTTGGAATTTTGAAGGGGCATTATTCAAATCAAAAGGCATAACATTTCATTCATATTGCCCGAAAGGAGCATTGAAAGCAGTTTTAAACTTATTTTTATCAACAATCTGAATTTGCCAATAACCAAATTTTAAATCAAAATTTGAAAATATATTAGCTTCAAATAACCTATCAAGCAAATCTTTTTTATTAGGAATGAGATATTTAATCCATTTTAAGACTTTATTAAGAGGTTTATAATTGATAAGTAATCTAGGAGGACCACGTTCTTGCTCATTATGTTTATTAACATAGCTACAGGACCAAGGGGATTTAGTAGGTCTTATAAGACCCTTATGCAATAAGGATTTAATCTTCTTTTACAATAAACCAGATATTTAGAATTCATCTGGCAAGACCTAGCCTTTGTTGGAATATTCCCATCAAAACTATCTTTAGAGGAAAGATCAAAAATATGCTTTTTTCTATTCCAAAAAGCATTAGGATGTTTATTACACACAGACAAAGAAAATTGATTTTCAAGAAAAGAAATTTTTTCTTTAAGTTTAGGATTTAGCAATTGTTCATCAATATTAAGACTGACAATTTCCTATTTTAGAGAATTAATATGATTAGTCTTAGCTTTTATTAAGTCTTCAATTTTATTAAGGATTCTAGAAAAATGTTCAGTTATAAATTGAAAATGTAAATCTTTACCTTCAAAAGTTCCTATAAAAACCTTTTGATCAACCAATTTTAAAGGAAACATTTTCTTTAAAAAAGGAGTTTCAAGAATAATTTGATTAGAAATATTTTTAAGTAATAAAAAGCTTAAAGGAATACAAGTCTTATTCTTGTAGACAAAAGCTTTTGATAGTTTAAAACTAATATCAAGTTTTTCACCATTGGCAGAACGCAAAACATGAGAAGTTTTCTCAAAATACCTAGTTGGTATAAGACATTCTTGAATACAGTTAAGATCAACACCACTATCAATCAAAACAATTAACTCTTTTGAAAATTTATTATTTATCAAAAGATTAATTTTAATTAACCATTTTTGTGAAGTAACCGTTTCTAATTTAAAAAGGAAATCATCACTTTGTAAATTATTAGAAATATCAGGAAAATTATCAAACAAGTTATCAATCCTAGGAATTACCTGTTTTCCTTGAGAAATATCTAATTTTCTCATTCTTTCTTCAAGAAATATATCATTTCTTTTAATTTCTATAATTTTATTTTTAAATTATAAACTTCCTATTTTAAATTGTCATCAAAAGTAGGACTACTCTTTTTATTTCTATTATCTAAAATTATACAAACTTCAGTCATAGAATAAGGTTCATTATTCTTATTATTAGAAGTGTTATAAACAAATTCTTCAGCTTTAGAAGAAGAAGGAATATTTTCAATTTGATCTATAATTTTAGTTCTTAAGATTGGATTTTTAATCAATTTAAGAAATTCAAGAGTATTTTCATTATCAATAACATTAAGTTCATTAGATTGAAATTGAGACATAAGTTTATACAAATCATCACTATCAGATTCATCATTATTATGTTACTATTAATACAAGACTTACCTGTTTTACAAGGTTCACATTCGGACTTAGAACTATTATCAAAACATTCATTTAAAAAACCAATATTAGAAGAAGAAACATTTTCTTCACTATCAGAAGACTTAGGTATAAGTTTAAAAGGCACATCTTTAATATTATCATCAATATCAAGACTACTAATCTTAGATCACATTTTGCACTTATCCACATAACAACCAACCTTACCACACTTATAGCATCTACCGTATTTTTTAAACCTTTTATAAAGTTTTTTATTAGATTTTTTCTTCTCTCTCTCTTTTTTATGAGATTTTTTCCTCTATTTTTTATTTTTATAAGAAACATCTTATTAGTTTGGGTTTTATTATTGTCAAGTGGTTTAGGATTATCCATACCAAATTGATCACAAAATTGACTTAATTATTTTCGTTCAATTATATTATGACGTTTAATCTATTGGTTTAATTTTATTTCATTACATAAATTTAAACATTCTTGGATGCAAGTTCCTATTAACTTACCATAAGTAAATTTATCATAATCAATGTTGACATCATTCTGTCTAAGAGTCTTTCTAACCCTTTTAGCAAATAATGAAGGCAAGCTATCAATAAATTTTGATTTCCAGTGAGTACTATTAGACCCAAAGAGTTCCATAACTCTAGAAAGAAATGTATCTTTATACCATCTAAATGAGGTAAGATTCTGACACTTCAAACCATTAAGCAAGGTCCTTATATGTTCAGAATTATTAGTCCACCTACCAGTAAAGTGTTCTATTATAGTCACAATTAGAGTGTAAACAGCATTTTTAGTACCTACACTAGCACCCTCATGCTCATGTTTAACAATGTTAAGAATCTCTTCTTTATTAGCAAGAGTCAAATATTTATCCCACCATCTTTTAAGTTGACCAGTAAAGCCAGCAATTATTATTTTGGTAACAGTTTTATTAGAGTTATCATTATTTTTGCAGATAGTACCATACATCAACATTCTATGCACCAAATCATAAATTTGACACTTAGTAAACCCATCAAGATTCCACTCATAAGTATTTTTACCAGAGTAGTAATTATTAAGAATCAAATCTTGTTCCTCATGTAATACATCTTGAGGAGGAGGGCAAGGATAATAATAAGTTTGCATAGTAGGTCTATCAACATATTTTTTAAGTTTATTAACTTCCTCATTAATAGCATGTTGGTAAGATTCTTCATCTAAATTATTCTTAAGAGTAGAAATTTTAAACTCAGTAAATTCTTAGTTATTAACTTTTCAAATTCAGACATATTTCTTAACCTAAAATTATCAATTTTAGGAGGAGATGGAATACTAGGCATGGCTGTAGAATCAAGTGGTGAAGAAGTAATAAAAGTTCTATTAATTTTTTCTTCCAAATCACCCATAAATTTGTTAAGTTTATGAATATTATTCATAATAGTAGGAAGTCTTTGATCAAATGTGAATAAACTTTCTCCTAAGACATTTAAATATAAATTAGTATAATTTTGTTGTTTAATAAGAATATTAATTTCCCTAGATGTAACAAGCATATGATCACTAATCATCATTTTATGAAATGTAGTAAAATAAAAATTATTATTTCCTTCAACATAAAAAGTTTCTTGGGGAGGAAAAATTGATTTTTGTTTATGATTGCCCTCAAAAATATAAGTTTTTTCTAAAACAGAAAGATAGGATTTAATATAAGTAATCATAAACCAGGGAACAAAAGGAACTAATTGATCCTTTTCAGAGACAAATTTATAAAATTTATTTTGAAAATTAGTTTGTTGATCTTTAGTAAAATTTTCAAAAAACCAATCTCGGAACATTTTCCAACGATCTTTATTAAACTTTGTTTTTATTAAATTTCTATGATAAGAACCAAGACTAAAATCCATTTTGTTTTTAATTATTAAAAATAATAAATTAAATGCAAGTATTTCTCACAAAAAAGTCCAGGCTCGGTAGGTTCCATAGAATCATCACTATTATTATCAACAGGAACACCATGAACAATATTACAAGATGAAATTTTTAATTTATCAAATCGAGTATCAAGAGTACTATCTTTCCTAACTTTAGGGGTAAATTCCCTAATCTTAGAAGTTGCGAGACATATTTGGACTCTCAGCAGTATAATCTAATGGATCAAGAAAAGAAAATGAAGATCTAGTAGATCTAGAAGATTTTAATAGGTTATTATTATTAGAACTAAATTAAATAGAAACATCTCCATTTGGAGTTTGAATGATTTGTTTAACCTCAGTATTAATAACCAATTGAACTGGGACTGCCTTTTCCATCATCCAATTATCAAGAAATTTAACTTCATCCCATTTAATCGGTCTTCTGGTAGTAATATGAGATTGGCAAAAATTAGTTTCAATTAAAATTATTTCATTATTATTTTTATTAACCATTGTACACATTGGATTTAAAGTATAAAGTGGTTTATAATAGATGTGATAACAAATACATATCGTTTCAGTATCAGGCATGTAATTATAACCATGAAGTTTAACATTTAATGTTAAAGCATGTAAGATATTTACATTAGATAAAGAAAGCTGTAAATTAAGATACATATCAAAATAAATAGGGCCATGGGCCAAACTAGACTGTATAATACCATAATTGAATGCTTCAAATTTAAATTACGAGTGTCACGCAAAATTGCAACAAAACTATCAGGTAAATTATCAAGGGTAAGCAATTTGAAAGCAACTTTAATTAAACCAATATGAAGAAATATATAATTAGATATATACTTATTAATATTAGATCTATGTAACAATTGAAGAGATAAATCATCCTTACCCAAAGGGATAGATTCCTCTGTTGTTTTTACAACTTGCTTTAAGCCAATTTTTTCAAAAGTACCAAATCGATAAATCAACTTTGGATCCACTTTAGAAATGATCCATTTATTAAGCAAATCAATATCATCTGGAAGATCCATTTCTTCCACACAAGTATTTAATAGAAGATTTTTCTTTTAGAAAATTCATTTTTAGGAAAAGTGTTAAACAATCAGAGATTAAATACAACCTATATATCATGGCTCTGATACCATAAGGGGGCAGGATCTTATGAAGGAGGATCAGATCTCTAAAAGAGTTCACAAACATCCAACACATGGTCAGAAATTAGGAAAACTTTTGCATGTATTTAATCAGTCCATCTAAAACATCTAACTCAATACATAAACGCCCTTCAACGCCATCCCTGGCAAAGACGGGCAAATAAGGAGTATAACCCAGAGTTAAACGTATAGAAAGACTGTTAAACTTCACGACCTGTTTGGCTAACTCATTAAATAGATCTAAAACCTTCAGCACAAGCCTTTTCAATTATAACCATAATAATATTGGAAGTATCTAACTTATAGTTGTTTAACACCTAATTCCTTAGTCTTCCATTAGGCTAAGAATATACAAATAAAATAAAAGAAATAAAAGAGAACTAACCTTTTGATCATCCTAACAATATAATATAATTTTGAATAAGTATTTTAATAATTATAATCATTTTCATATATTTAAATCATATTTGACAATTTAAAATAATAATTTAAATAAAATGAAATAAATAAAAATTTCCTATTTTTAATAATATTAAACTAATACTTAGTAATATATAGATATACAAATCATATTCAAAATAATTATTAAATTTATAAATTATTTAAAAAGTAAATAAGCAAAAAATTTAAAAAACCAAAAAAATAAAAAGAAAAAAACTTATATTTCTCCCAATCATCTCCCTTCCCTCTAGTGCACCTTAGCCGAGATGTCCTTCCCAATCCCTCTACACTAGCTTGTTCCCTCTCCCACAACCCAACAAATATGTAATCTAGCCACGATACGCCCCTGTGTTCAGTAGCCACGAACCGTGGCCAGTTATTCGATCAATAGACGGATTCAGACTTTGGGGGCAAGGGTGGGGTTATTAATATGTACATATATGTAATTATATGTATATATAAAATACATGTAGATGTATATATATACACATATATATAATTATATGATATTTTGAATATATTTTTTATAGAGGTTTTTTGTAATTTCTTTTTTTTTGTACTTTTTTATTTTTTTAATTTTTTAATGAAGGTTAATGAGTATTTTATATGTTTTAGTTAATTGTAGAAAAGTAGCCAAACCACGTCCCACTATAGAATTCAGTCCCCATCCATCTTTTTTTCAATTTAAACTCTTGATTTCCAACTTTTGTTTTGAGTTCACTCTCTGCTTGAGTGGAAAAGACAAAGAAACCTCACTTAAATTGAAAATGACAAGAATCCCCCACTTCCCCCACTAGCAAAAACGTCACTACACATATACCCCCTCCCCCCCTCAATTCATGTTTTTTTGTTCCCATTCTTTCCATTTTGCAAACCCAATGCTCTGGTGCTGCAACGACATTATGTTCATCATTTTCACGTTGGTGCTACAATGACGTCATCATCAGTTTCACTTTCTTGTTTTGGGATAAATTTTTCTCCATTTTTTGGTGGTTGTATCTAGAAGGGTTTCTATTTTTGCCTCTCAATTGCATAGCCTATGAGGTAAGACATGTAATTTTCTGTTATGTTATTTTTGTATTGAAATATAGAAAGAATTGTAGTATATTAGTTTGTTTGCTTCTTGTTTGATCTTATTTTTAATTATTTTAGGTTTGATTTTGATATACTCAATTCATCCATTGTTGGTCTTTTCTTTTATTAAAAAAACCCCTAATATAAGTTTTTTTGGGACTTGAATATTGTCAATTTATGGTGTATATGATGTGTATAAATCATGTTCAACATTTCTTGGGCATCCATTCCTGCAAACTCATCACTAATATGATTAGTATTCTTTTCAAATAATATAGTATCAAAATTCAAATCTTCAGTATTTAAGTTGTGAGTTACAGTATAGAAAATCTCCAATTTACTATTATGCTTTAGTTTTTTCGGTAGCAAAATTTAAGTTTTAAGTATTTTAAAATTTTGATTTTGTGGTGCACAAAACCTCCAAATTAATATGTTGTGCAGTTTTGTTTTGTACAAAACTTGAAACTTCTTGTATTTAAATTATGAGTTGCAGTACACAAATCCTCTAATTTAGTATTCTGTGCAAGTTTTTTTGATACAAATATTCAAACTTTCAGTATTTAAATTATGAGTTGCAGTTTTCAAGCCTCCAATGTAGTATTTATGTAGTTACGTATGTCTCTCTTTTCTGTAGAAGAAATGGCTAAAATTCAGGGACCTGCACACCAAACTACCAAAGATAATAGAGACTCTGAGCTATATTCTCACTGTTGTCCAGGGTACTTTAAACATATTATGATAGAGTTGGATAGCAAGATACATTAAAGCACTAAAAAGAATGGTATTTTTTGTGTACCGTAAAATGACTAACTTAAGTAAATTGAGTACTAATAGTGTTATTAGAGTTGAAGTTCTTTTAAGGACATTTGATATTTGGTCTTGTTCTTTTATTTTTGGTAATGATATTTGGCTTTCTTTTACTACAAGGGACTTTTCTATTATCGTGGAGTTGCAGGACACAGAGCAACCTATGAATTTTGATATAAAGATAGAGTCAAAAATTGTAAAATGATTTTTTGAAGGGAAAAATAAGAATGTCACTTGAGTAGAGATTTGTAAACGATTGAGAGAGTTGACAGAAAAACATAGTGATTAGGATGTAGATGATTTTGTTAGGATGTACATACTACTAGTATTCAATTCTATTTTGTTTCCAGCTAGTAACTATTTGTAGGGGTGAGCATCAGTTGATTCGGTAAAATTTACCAACCAAACCAAACAACTAATTTACCAAAGTGTATGAAAATTTATAACCATTTGGTGCATAGAATTTTTTAGTTAACCGACATAATTAAACAAAAAAATTCGATTTGAATAAGATAATTCACCAGTTGACCATTTTTTTGAGTTTTTTTTTCTCAACATTATTATTTAACAAACATACTTTCTATTCTTTTTTAGTATTAATGGTAAGATTTTCTGACATTTATTGACTAAGAAACATGCATGTAGTACAAAATATTTAATGTGTGAAACAAAAATATAGTAAATATATCAAGTTACTAAACAAAAAATTATCATTGGAGAAGGTGAAAAAGTTTCCACTAAAGGAACTAGAGAAAAATAAGCACAAAAAACTAGGAAAGAATTGAGAAAGCTTAAGTAAAAATCAACTAAGTCTAAAACATATTAAAAAGAAATTCTATATTTCCAACAAGGTTTTAACAAATGGCAAGTCAATAAGCATCCAACAAACAAACTTCATCCAACAAAACAGCTCCAACTTAAAGTTTTGAGTCCAAACATGTATCAATACAATCTAAACTTAATCCAATCCCTCCACCAAATATTAATAACTGAAGTTCATAACTAAAGTTCATAATTCCTTGCACTAAATACTCATTAGAATGATAAAATCATCTCAAAATCCTAAGTAGGTCAAATGGTTTATTGTTGAGAGCTAAAAAATGGGAATGAAAGTTGCTGCTTTGGAAGGAACTAAGCCTTTAATTACTCAGACTAAGCAAGTTGATTTGAAGCAAAAAAAAAAAAAAAAAATGCAACCAATACTAATAACACAACATAAGAAAAAAGCATATATATATTGATTATTACTGATTAAAACAAGAATTGCACCAAACTAAGTTGTACTTTTAATAGAAATCAAATACATGAATAAATAGAGAAAGTACCAGATCAACAGCTAATCCCACTTAGGCCACTTCCACCAAAAATTATCAAAATATGTTATTTAATTACTAAATGCACATAAAAGTAAATAGAACATATAAATGATATGAAAAAAAATTATAACGTACCATTCTCAAACTTGTCAACTTTCTCTAAATCTTCTTCAACATTTAATTGATGAGACTTTCGAAGCCAATTTTGTGCACATATCAAGCTTCCACCACCTTAGGAGTTAAATAACTTCTGAATGGATCAATAACCTTTTTGCCAGTGCTGAAAGCAAATTTTTTAGAAGTTGATGTAGAGATAGGAATAACCAAGATATCTTGAGCTATGTGTGAAAGGATTGGAAATCACTCAAAATTGAGTTTCAACTATTTCAGAATATCAAAATCATCTTTATCATCATGCAAGCCCTATCAAGCTAGGATTTTCTATCAAACCCATTTCCACTCTCTATTTTTTGCTTCTTGGCCATTAACTTATAATGTCCTCTTGGCTTTCCAATACCCACTAATTCACTACTTGAAGTTGCACTTGATAAACTTGTTTCATTTGAATGGCCACTCTTAGGTTAAAACATCTTCTTGTACTCCTTAAATAAATCATAAAGTGGCTCTTTCACTCTCTCAAACAAATTGCTACCATCATCAACACCAGAAATATCACAAAAAGAAACTTTGATTGCCATAAATTTTTCATGAGACTCAAGTACAATAGCAAATAAAATTAAGTTTATCCATTCTCTCAATATTTCCCCAATATTTGTCAAACTTTGTCTTCATTCTTATACCTATTCCTCTTACATTTAAATCATCACTTCAAGTTCATTCTAGGATTGCACCAAGTAAATGACTAATTTCTATCCAAAATATATTCGATGTAACATACAATGAGCTAGAAATGCACAATCTAGTATCATAAAAAAGTTGCAACATAGTGGTCATTCTTCTCACAGCATCTCAATCTATGAAACCTCGTTGAACTTGCATCAACCTCAACTTTGAAGTATGGGTCTGTTAATTTTCAAATGCCCTCATAATTCTCAGCTACACTCAATATTAAATAAGTAGAATTCCACTTGGTGCACACATCTCAACACAATGAACTCTTACATTGAATTTACACTAACTTGGCACACTCTTTGAATTTCTTAAGTCTAGATGGAGATTTCCTATTATGTTTTATTATGTCCCTAGCCTATTTGATGGATGAATCTAAATTCGTTAAACCATCAAGCACAATTAGGTTTATGTGAGTAGTGCACCTCATGTGTAAGTATTAGCAATTTTCAATACTAGTTTCTTTTTGAAGTGAACAATTGCAATATCATTCAAGCTAGCATTGTCCACAATAATAGTAAATATCTTATCTATTCTCACTTAAGTAAGCATGTCTCAATTGTCCTACCAATCAATTCACCCTTATGACTAGAAATTTGACAAAAATTCAAGATTTTCTTATGCAACTTCCAATCCTTATCAATGAAATGAGTAGTGATGCACATGTAATTAATTTGCCGAATGGATGTCCATGTGTCAGTAGTTAGAGAAATCCTTTTCTCATTCTTTTTGAAATAATTTTTCAAAACCAATGTCTCATCTATATACAATTGAAAACAATCATGTGAAATAGTCCACCTAGAAGGAATTTTGAACTTAAGGCATGCATCTTGGATAAACTATTTAAACCCTTATACTTCAACAAATTTAAATGGCAGCTCTTTAATAATAATCATATGTGCAAGACTTAGTCTAATAACTACTTGATCAAACTTCCAATTAGACAACTTACCAATATTCTCACTATCCCCCAACGGTTGCAAAGACAAGTATGATTACTTGGTAAAACATTTGACTCTTTCCTAATTCTCTTTCCCTATATTATTGAATTAATAAAAAAATTAAAAGATCAATTAAATACAAGTATACATATAACATGAGAGTGCATCTTTTTATCTTTCCAATTACTTCATCATTTGCTGCAGTAATCGTTTTTGTCCTCCTCTTTCCTTGTATGAAATAAAACACAACAAATAAGCAAAAAACTAACAAACAAAATTAGAAAAAGTGAGAAAGAGCTATCCAATTTTCTTACCTTCCTAGTTGGTTGACTACTTTCAAAAATTGGTGCAGGAATATCTAATCCCTCTTCAGTAGGCTAACTTTATTTCTTGATTGGACAACCTCTTCTATTATGATTAGGTTTATAGCAAATTGAGCACTTCATTACAACTCTTTTTTTTTTCTCAACTTCCTGAATCAATCTTAGTCTTAGTGGAAGCAGGGTTCTCTTCTTCTGTCATTCAACTTTAGCCTCTCAGGCAACCTTTCAACAATTGGTGGAATCAATGGTGGCATAGCCACCTTAAGCCACATATCACTACCATTAATTGTACCTAACAAATAGCTATATGTCTAGAAAAAAGTCTCTTTCTTGTAACAGTTATCCACATAATCTTTAGGATTATATCCCATGTAGTATAAACCACAAATAGTATGTGCACATGGGATGCCACTAAACTCCCATCTCCTACAACCACATGTTCTCTCCCTCAAATGCACCCTAAACGTACTACCATGGTAGCTTTCAATTTCAAATTCATCTTTACCATTCCAGTGGGCAATGAACTCTATGGATTTCTTCTTCAAGTTTTCTAAAATCTTGGAAATATTTGGACAAAAGACTCCATAGATCTTTTCCATCTAATCCCTCCTCATATGTACCTTTTTTATCAAAGTAAGCTTAATTATCTCAAGCATATAGACAGGATAGCCTTGCTCTTAGCTCTCAGAATAATAGCACTAAAACTTTCTGACATATTATTCAATAATATGTCACACTTTGCGTGGGTGCTGAAATGAGACTTTGACCAATAGGCTGGTGGTCTCTGCACCAACCAATCATATGCTGCCCCATTCCTATCTCTTAATTCAGCCATAGATCTATCAAAATCAACAACTCTAGATGCCCTTGTAGCTTTCCAAATAATATTTTTCAGTGCTAATCCTTTATGTGCATCTTTAAAGTTTTTATACAAATGCATCATGCAGAATCTATACTCACACCCAGGTAAGAATTGATCTATAGCACCAACCAAACCTTTTTATTTGTCTGACATTATGGTCCAATGGTAAGGATTCATTATATTCAAGTCTTGGACCAGTAAGTCTATAAACCAATCCCATGACTTCTTATTTTCTTTCTCTACAACTACATAAGCAATTGTTGGCATCAATTCCCACAGCAGTTAAGAGAATGCTACCAGCAGAACTTTTAAGATGACACCTATCGAGATATATAACAGGTCTACAACCCTCAAGAAATCCCTTTTTTAATGCCCCCAACGTATGTAAAACCTTTTAAACTATAGCTGGCCTGCAACAAGTTTATATTTTATCTTAATTATTGTCTCTAGATTAGTCCTTTTTACTTCCTCTGCATAAGACCAAAGCATGGCATATTGTTTAGTGTCACATCCACTACACATTTTAAACACTTTTTTCTTTATCCTATACATTTGACTCTTATTACATAGAAGCTTCATGTCTTTCTGCATTATTTTCAACATTGAATCAACAAGCCATTTGGGATTAGACCAAATTTTATCTTTGTATCTACTAGCAAGCTATGTTGCATTAGCATAAGATATTTTCTGTTGCTTAGGACATTGATGCTTCCCTTTATAGGTTTTCACCTACATGGTATCCTCACCCTGAACTCTAGAAACATAAATAGCCCATGGACAAGTTTCATGTTTGCATTTTGCTTGGACTTTGTGCATATCATTGATTGTTAAGATTATATTCCTACTATGGGTAATAGAATGTTGCCTAACTACTTGCCTAAATGTGTAGTGTCACTGAAGCACATTCCTAACTCAAAAGTAGGATCACAACCATGCACCCTTGTATTAAAAATTAGATGCCCCATTGTGCATCTTTTGCCCTTCTCTATCTCTAAACTTACTATCCTCATCAACCCCTCTTTGCTCACTAGTTACTTTGGCATTTGACAAGTGAAACCCACCATATACTATGTCTAGATCAACACATGTGTCATATAATGTGTCATCATCACAGACATTAGAATCACTATCAATCAAATTATTAGATAATTTAGAATCTTAACCAATGGACTGCTCATCATCGCAATCATTATTTTGATAGAAATAAACTATATTAGAGTTCAACCTTAGAGCATCAATACTCAATTAAGCCTCACTAATAGATTCTATTGCTATATTAATATCATCTTGACCATGAGCCGTACTATCTAAGTTGTTTTTAGAACTTGGCAACACTACATCTTTCTATTAGATAGGTTGATTCACTTCATTATTTTCAGTGTTTGGCAACTCTTGTTCACCATCCATATTAAGCTCATTCTCTTTTTCACCGAGAAAGTCTAACCTCTCATCAACACTAGGAAAATTATCTATATGTCCCACAGACTCAAATTCTCCCTCATATTGAGAAGAAGGTTCATTAAATTTTTGGTGATCTAAAAACACCCCAACTATCCTATGTTCATCAATGAAATTTACTAAGTTAACTGCATCATTATCTATTATCATCATTATCAAGCAATTTGAATCATCTATCCTTGTTCTACTATAATAAAAGGCAACTTCACCATCTAACCCAATTTCTTTGGCCACACACATTAACTCTAGTAATGACATTTCATCAGGATCACAGAAATCTATATGACTAATTGCACCCTCAACATAAGTTAAGTAGCCTAAATTTAAAAACTTCCTAGAATGATGCATTTTTATAGTAAATTTGCCAGAATTAAGACCTAGCGTGTGGAAAAAAAGTAATCAGTTTATGTTTTATAATTTGGTAATTATAATCCAGTAACTACAAAAAAATTCATTTGGTAGAGAATCAGAAAAAAGATAAACAATTCATCTGGGCACAAAAAAACAGATGCCAAAAGCATAGACAAAGTAGGACTCTGCTTATGTCCCTACTCCTCATTTATCAACAAAGTCTACTTAGCATGTGGTCCATCCAATAGGAAATAAAAAATGAAAAGTAAAAACAGAGAACGCATAATTCCATAAAATGATCCCATCTCAAAAAAAGTACAAAATTCAGCAAGGAAAAAGAATTTAGCAATTAATTACAAAAAAAAGCAAGGATGGAATCATTATGACAATTTTCTAAATGTCCCATATCAAACTAATATTACCTAACATACAAATGTCCCACTACCCAAAACAAATCAGACCATAACTTGCATAAAAATTAAGAAATTACACTCATATGTATAATAAAAACTTAAATTTAACTATTACCTAACACATTCAACTAACATTAAAACTTAAATTTTCATACCATAATTTGGAGCAATTCTTCCACTTCACAACTTCCCCATAGTCTCATTGCGAATTGCTCAAATCATTGAAGCATTCATAGGAACAAAAGAAAATTTATTAGTGTTAGATTTGAATTTAAAATCTAAATAAGCCCTACTCTGAAGTGAAGTGAGAACAAGCCCTAATATGATTTTGTGAGGCTTTTGTGTTTTTTCTGATTAATTTAACGAATTAGATTGTGCTAACCAAATTGCCCTTAAACATAGCCTCGTGCATCACATCGCATGTGATAGAATTATGGTGGAATATTCCATCGAAAACACTAATATATGCCACCGTGTAAGAAAAAACAAAGTTTAGATGGTCGAGTGTAAAGGAAAAAAGTTTAGGAGACAAAGTGTAATAAATTGAATAGTTTGGATGGCAAAGTGTAATTAACCCTATATATTTTAATTGATAGAAGAAACTATATAGTTATTATATATCACTCTTTGTTTTTCCAAAATTCTAATTTGTTAGCTATATCAGTACAAAATGATCTTAGTAAAATTTAATGTTAGGTATTTTGTGTTATTTAATTAAATTATAAAAGAATAACATAATTTTACTACAATGAAGTAGTATTAATAGGATTAATATTAGTTTTATTCAATTTGTAGCAAAGCATTAATTTTATCATTTTGTTTTTGGAAGAATACAATTTCAACAAAATAGTGCATGCCTAAATCCATTCATCAATTTCTACAAATTTTTTTGTAACTAAATGCATCAATAATTACAATAAAAGTTTTTATGCTCAAAAGTAGTTAATAATTTGCCACAAAATATATCGTGCCCAAAATTACTTAAAAATTTGCTACAAATTATTTCATGCTAAAAAATACTCAATGATTAGCCAACGACAAATGTTTTTCTTAATTTTCAAAATATTTACATCAACATATTTTTTTGCTGAAAAAGATAGAATAGCTACAATTTTTTTCATTGTAAAAGCTCTAATTTTTTGGCACGATTAAGTTTCATAGCCAATTATATTGATTTGTTCATGATGATAAATTTTGTTTCCTAAAACAATCTAGAGGCAACAAAAATATTTTGTTGAGAAACTCTAATATTTGGGTACGGTTATATTTTGTCACCATCTATTGAGAAACTCTAATATTAAGCATTCTTAACAAAATATTTTGTCGCATTTCAATACTTATATGGCACAGAATATTATGTCACCAAATTTTATTGATCTTGCTACAATTTACTGGGTTACTAAAGGAAATATTCTTTTGCAACAAATTATTATGTTGTGATTTCTTAATATTGTTGCCAAATAGATTTGATACATGATAGATAGAGGCAAAATATATGTAACACCCCTGCCCAGAGGTGAGAGCCCCTAGTTAGGGCACTAGCAACCCAACCCTCATTCCCTAAAGAGTGTATATGAAAGAAGACCTTATAATGAAGGGAAAAGTTCCAAACTTCACACTAATCACTAGTAGTCAATCTTGTACATCAATATCATATACAAAATGATGCCTTTAAGGTATACTATATCACAAAAAGGGTTTTAGTGCTTCAATGCTATCTAGCTACAACAACCAAAATTACATACAACATGTACAAGTGTACCTAACTCTATGAGGTTTGTGTGACCTTATTTAGGAGGAAAACAAAATGAACAGGACAAACTGTAAATCCAAATGACTTAGTAAGCTGTAAAATAACACAAGTTGTACAATTACACAGAGTAGCCACCAACTGAATTAGTAATTTAATGCAGCAACAATGGGTTACAGGCACTAACAACCAGACTCGCTCTAGTGAACATATTACATAAGGTTTTAGAGTAGTGTGGTCTCAACTTCCAGAACCAGTAAAAAATATAATAACAGTTGTAGAAAATTGAATAGCGAATACATGCAAAGAACACAAAATAAGATTAAATCACATTAACGATGAAATCCATAATACTTTTATAAAATATGTTGTTGGTAGTTCTTCTACCTTGTTTCTCTACTTTTAAAAATACAGAAACCCTTATTCCTCTAGCCTGAGTGATCGACTTGGATAATCACAAATAGATGGCATGGCCAGCTACATATCCTATCTCGCTCGTAGACAGTTACCTCCAATTGGCTATGAGATAGGATAACAGTAATAGGGTATCGGTTAGAGACCCGCTACCATCGATTCATATCACCTGATCATCTTTCAGTATCGATTCCAGGGCCCATCCCCAAGGGTATTAGTCATATTCACTAATAACATAGAATATACCCAACAACAATTCATAGCACAAATCAAAACACCATGTTAACATCATTACAAATAAATCTAGTACTATGCTGGTTTCCAAGGAGACATGGCGATACAATAAATACTTCAAAATCACTTTTAAGCTTTCTCAACATAATTGTCAATTTTAGATAAAGCAATATCGAACAAAATCAACAAGAAGTGCTCAGTAAGAAGGGGCAATGTGGAGTACTATTTTCTCAAGTAGTTATTTACTCAAAACTCGTGCACACATGCAAAATTCAATAATCTTGGACAGGAATGAATCTCATGTGAGCATAGGTTAATAATCACCGAGGAAGAGATAAGAGGCAAAATCAAGAACATCATAGTAGCTAAGAGTTGATGAGTAATATAGATTAACAGCAGCTATGATTAGTATAAATACCAACATAATTAGGTAATAGTGATACACTAACAACTATCTATGTTATTTTCCCAGCAATAAAAGCTAATGTAAGCTCACCTGATAGTTATTCTCAGACGTTTCCCTCTTGACTTTCCTCAATATCCATGTCCTTGTTACCTAATTCATTAAATAGGGTGTTAAAACCTAATTTCAATGTTATCACATTACTTGTTAAGTTGTTACATATTGCTGTTCCTAAAAAAAATCTATACGTCCTATTCATATGGTTGACTTCTAAGGATGGGTTAATCTCATCTATATATATAACTTCATTATAGCTTCCAGTATTAGTACGATAAATCACTTAACTTTTATAATCGAGCCCTAGAGTTGGTATATTACTTCTAACTATATATATATACTTATATATATAGTAAATGAAACAACAATTTCTAAAGTATAGCTTGTGGGATGGGGCATGTTTCCTTGGTAGTGGGATTCTTCAACAATCCAATATTGGTTTTGCTCAATCTCTATCTCAAGAAAATCTTTTACTTCAT
Source organism: Jacaranda copaia (assembly GCA_014898725.1). Lineage (NCBI taxonomy): Eukaryota > Viridiplantae > Streptophyta > Magnoliopsida > Lamiales > Bignoniaceae > Jacaranda > Jacaranda copaia. The sequence goes on along the minus strand of JACGDI010005421.1, from coordinate 77,532 downwards.
ATATTTCAACCACATGGAAACACAAAATTGAAAAAAGCATAGATATACATTCAACTACAAACTTCAAATGTTTTATTAGAGAGCACTAATCTCTATATTCAATCATAAATCCACAAACTCCAAAAGAGAAATAAAGTACTCACTTCATAGCTTTTTCTCCCCTAATCGTGCACTCTAAATCACCACTCTAGTGAAAAACTGAAGATTTCTTTCAAGCTTTAGAGAGGGTTGAAGTTCAATACCTACCTAATGAGAAAGGTGATTGAAAATTGAGAAGAGAGAAAATGTTTAACAAATAACTCAAAATAAGACATTGAAGTTGAGATAGAGTGGTGACCAGTGATGGTGAAGACTCAAGAAAATAGTTGAGAGGTGAGATCGGTGGAGATGGTAGGTGATAGTGACATTGTAAGTTGCAGTAGAAGAGAAGTTGAGGATTGGTAAGAATTATAAATTGAGTGTGAGAAATAAGAATTATAAACCCTAAGTATAAAACAACATTGTTTGAAAGGTTTTGGTCAACTCGCTTTTTATATGATGTTTCCTAAAAATTAACCTCACCACACCAAAAATCTAAAACATGTAAAAAATTAACCATGAACCAAAACAAAATTAAATTGGACAAAGCAGTTCGGTCAGTTTGATTTTAGTTCAGTTGGTTAATTAGTTTTTGTTTTGTTAATGATTTTTCTTACCTCCAACTTTATTCGACATCTAGATTCCTTTTGCCATGAATGAATGATTTATCTTCCATTGGTCTTTATGCATGGGGAGTTGGTACATTTAATGTTTTGCATACTGAGATTTTGGTGCATCTAAGCGGTGAAATAGGGAAAGATTTAAGAAAAAATACTTTGGTGGATGTAGTATTAGCCTCATGGTAAGTTAATGGCATGATTACTACTACTACTACTACTACTACTACTATTACTATTAAGTAACTATAACATTGCATAATTTTTCTTTTCAATGATAGACTTGGGTTTATGAATGTATTTCTTGCTTTAGAACATCAAATTTATTGTGCTAATTTCCATAATTCCTTTAATGGAGTGAGAGTAAGATCCCCACAAAAGTTGTTGATGTAGAAGAAAAATTTAAGATAATTACTACAAATATGGTAATAACTTATATTCCTTATTTTTGTAGTTATAATAGTTTTCTATACATATAAAATTACAAACCAAGTTGTAGAGTTTTGTTTGAACAAGTTCTGGATATTTGTCCATTCCTTGATGAAGAGAAATTATTGTTACCAATACATCATGGAGCACCAACCATTGATGTGTATAGCTTGCAAGGAATGTTAAATGAGAAATAAAAAGAGATAGAATTACTGAATGAAAGACTTTTCTTCCTTGAGAATAAGGGACTTGCTATTGTCGTTGAGGCTAAGAAGGAGAAAGACGAAGGCAAATTGAAAGAAAAAGAACTAGAAGAAGAGGAAGAGGAAGAAAAATGGAAAGAAAAAGAGAAAGAGAATGAGAAAGAAGAGGAAGAGGAAGAGGGAGAAGAGAAGGAAAAAAAAGAGGAAGAGAAAGAGCAAGATAAAGATGAAAAAATGGGTAAGAGAAAGAGTAAGAGGAAGGTGATGATAGAGGAATTCACCTTAAAAGTCCTGAATTAGGGGATGTTCCACCCTTGGAAGTGACCATAGCTTCTATTATCAAAGTTATGAGAGGACAAGTTGACACGATGAAAAAAAGAAAATAAATGAAGTAGATCGCTCATAAGGATCGTAGCAAGAAGAAAAAGGTATGTATATACAAGTTTTAAATACTGCATTTATAAGTTTTTATACTTGATGTGAGTAAAACAATTACCAAATTGCATTATAAAGTATAATACATAGCTGAATTGAAGTATTGGACATGTGTATTATATCTTTGATAGGAGAAGATGAAAGATGTTCAAAATACATAGGTGATAGAAGTTAGATTTGCAGATCCAATTTATTAAATAATGAGGACTTTTTCAATTAGTTTCAAGGACGAGCAGATTATAGAGGCGGTTTGAGATATCTGATAAAGAGAGAAAAATTATTAACTTATATTTGCAATGAGATAAAATAGAGTAATTATACTGAATACACATTATTCTTTTTATAGTAAATTTGTGATTTAAGTAACATTATGATTTGTTCTTGTAGTGTTACAATTTAAGGGAACCTGATCTGCAAATTAGAGGATATGTGTTATGTAATATGTTGTTTGGGAAAGAGTTGAGATTAGATTAAATTATTACTACATGAAGATCTTGTGCCAGCCCTTTTTAGAGAAAAAATGTGATCATGATATTTGGTGTATGACTCCATATATGCAGGTATGTAGTGTTTATTTTGTATTTTCAAATACAAGTAACTTGATTTAACAAGTTCTAACATTAATTGTTGATAGGAGGAAATTTTGAGAGAACTTGAGAAAGCAAATAAGAAATATGCTATAAAGCAGGATGAATTTCCAAAATTTATTGGTCAATTGAGCAAGCACAAGTAACTAGAAAAGCTAAATTTAGATGTGCTGAACAAGCGTCAATTTATTATATTCCTTTTTATTAGCCATTATCACTGTTTCCTCCTTGTGTTGGACACAACTGAGAAAAAGTTCACTTAGATGAACTTATCCTGGTCTTCCCAAACAAAAACAGCAACAAAAGTTTTTGTAAGTTTGTTTATATTTGTGATACACTCATCTAAGTATTTGAATAAAAACTAACAAATACTTTTGTTGGCTAAGTTTATGACTAGATACCTAAAACACTCATTGGGGCATATTGTGTTGCAAAAAGAAATGCAAATACATTTTAGTTGCTAACAAAATGTGGACCTAGACTGTGGAGTTTATGTATGTCTTTGGATAAAGTGTTATGCAAAAAATACCAATGATTTCTAAGCATATGCAAATGACAGTTCTATGGATGCATATAGAGCACATATTGCTGCAAAAATTCTGATCGATGAGCATGGTTTAATGTATTACATGGCAAAATGATGATGTTCGGATAGTTATTATTTGGATTAATATACTTTTGTATGTGAATATTGTGGTGATTATTTCAGTATTTCTGACATTCATATTGGAAAACATTTATAGTTTGTGTATTTGGATGATTAGAATTGGTGGTGTTTACAACTTATAGTATAATTTGAAAATTTATTTATAAATAAATACTAGTAAAGATATATATGTTGTAGGTTGGCTTAAATAAGTACATAACTAGGGATAACTTAATACATAAATGTAGATCCCATGTATATAATTGTCAAAACTGAATACTTTTTTGCAAATATCCAATATCATTCTTAGCACATTAGGAATTGAGTTCAACTTGGCTTGGTCATTGCATGATCATCAGACCATAACATATTAATCCTAGGACTTGTATAGTCATAATAAGTTCATTGGTTTTTGATGGTAATGTTGGGATGATTCATTTGGCTCATACATCAATGATTTCACATTACTATGAATAAGAGAACAAGTGGTTGGATATGAGTGGTTGTGTTCCCATCCATTTCAAAACATGCCATCACGACTATTATTTGAAAAAATTATGATTTTATCGCATTAGGTCATTAATGTGTTGTTTCATGCATTTAATTGAGGCTAAACTAGTCCATTGAAAAATAAAATATAAAATCATGCAAAATAAGCACATAAATATGGAAAATTTAGTACATAAATGCAATTTAGAAGTACATAAATGTCAAAATTAGGTACTTTTTGTGGATATTTGGTATCATTGTCAACATATTAAGGATCTAGTTCAATTCGACCTAATTTGGCCATCGCACGAACATAAGACCATGGAGTATTAGTCCTAAGACTCATATAGCCATGATAGGTTCACTAGTTTTTGATGATGGTGTTGGAAGGATTCATTTAACTCAAGCATCAATGGTTTATACTAGTATAAATGAGAGCACAAATAGTATGTTGTGGGTGTTTGAGTTCCCAACCATTTCAACATGTGCTATCACAATCATTTCTTCAACAAATTATGATTTTAGCATGTTAGGGTGTCTTATATATTATTTCTAGTATTGAATTGAGGCTAACTTTGCATTTGGAAAAGAAAGTATAGAAACACGCAAAATAAGTATAAACAATTGGCGAATTAAGTGCATAAACATAGTTTTGAAGTATGTAAATGCTAAAACTAGGAATTTTTTCGTAGATTTCTAGTATCATTCTTAGCACATTAAGGATTAAGTTCAATTTAGTATAATCTAGCCATTGCATGCTCATAAAATCGTGGCGTATTAGTCCTAAAACTCATATAGATATGATAAGTTCATTATTTTTTCATAGTGGTGTTGGGAGGATTCATTTAGCTCATACATCATTGATTTATACTAGTATGAATGAGAGCACAAGTCGTAAGTTATGGATGCTTGAGTTCCCAACCATTTCAACATGTACTATCACAATCATTTTTTCAACAAATCATGATTTTGTTGCATTAGCGTGTTTTATGTATTATTTCATGCATCAAATTAAAGCTAAACACGACCTTTAAAAAAATAAGTATAAAAACATGCAAAATAAGTACATAATATTAACGAATTAAGTACATAAATGCAGTTTTGAAGCACATAAATGTCAAAACTAGGTATTTTTTTGAGGATTTTCAGTATCATTCTTAGCACATTAGAGATCGAGTTCAATTTGGCTTAATCTGGTCATTACTTGATCATAAGACCATGGCGTATTAGTTTTAGGACTTATATAACCATGATAGGTTCACTAGTTTTTGATTATGGTATTAGGAGGATATATTTAGCTTATGTATCAATGGTTCACACTATTATGAATGAGAATACATATGGCTGGATGTTGGTGGTTGTGTTCCAAATCATTTCAACTTGTATTGTCACGATAATTTCTTCAACAAATCATGATTTTGTCATGTTAGGATATATTATGTATTGTTTCACACATCAAATTGAGCCTTAAGTTGGGCTTTGAAAAATCAAGTATGGAAACACGCAAAAACAAGTGTGCAATATTGGCAAATTAAGTATATAAATGCAGTTTTATAGTACATAAATGCCAAAATTGAGTATTTTTTCACAGATATTCAGTATCATTCTTAGCACATTAGAGATCAAATTTAATTCGACCTAATTTGGCTATTGCATGATCATAAAACTATAGCGTATTAGTCCTAGGACTCATATAGCCATGATAAGTTCACTAGTTTTCGATTGTGGTGCCGGAGGATTCATTTGGCTCATGCTCAATGGTTTATATTAGTATGAATAAAAGCACAAGTGGTATGCTGTGGGTGGTTGTGTTTTAAACTATTTCAACAAATACTGCCATGATCATTTCTTCAAAAAAACATGATTTTATTGCATTGGGGTGTCTTACATTTTGTTCCACATGTCGAATTGAGCCTCAACTTGGTCTTTGGAAAAGCAAGTATAAAATCATGTAAACTAAGTACACAACATTGGCAAATTAAGTATATTAACACAGTTATGAAGCACATAAATGCTAAAATTAGGTACTTTTTAACAGATTTTCAATATCATACTTAGCATATTAGAGATTTCCAGTACCATGCATGAGTGGTTTCATACTACTATGAATGAGAACATAAGTAGTTGGATGTAGGTGTTCGTATTCCAAACTATTTCAATATGTGCGTATCCAAATTATTTCTTTAACAAATCATAATTTTGTCGCACTAAGGTCACTTATGTGTTGTTCCACACATCAAATCAAGTCTTAACTTGGCCTTTGGAAAAATAAGTACAGAAACATGTAAAATAAGTACACAACATTGGCAAATTAAGTATATAAACGTAGTCCTAAAGTACATAAATGCCAAAATTGGGTACTCTTTTTGTGGATTTTTAGTATTATTCTCAATACATTAGGGATTTCTAGCACTATGCATGAATGATTTCACATTGCTATGAATAAGAACACAAGTGGTTAGAAGTGGGTTTGTGTTTCAAACCATTTCAATATGTGTGTATTCAAACCATTTCTTCAACAAACTATGATTTTGTCGCGTTGTGGTCATTGTGTATTGTTCCACGCATTGAATTGAGCCTTAACTCGGCTTTTGAAAAAGCAAGTATAGGAACACGCAAAATAAGTACACAATATTGGAAAATTAAATACATAAATGCATTTGTGATGTATTTAAATGTTAAAACTAGTTATTTTTTTTTACATATTTTTAGTATCATTCTCAACACGTTAAGGATTTTCAGCACCATGCATGAATGGTTTCACAGTGTAATGAATGAGAGTGCAAGTTGTTGGATGTGGGTGTTTGTGTTCCAAACTATTTCAACACGTGTGTATCTAAATCATTTCTTCGACAAATCATGATTTTGTTTCATTAGGGTCATTGTGTGTTGTTCCCTGCATTGAATTGAGCCTCAACTTGATCTTTGAAAAAGCAAGTATAGAAACATGCAAAATAAGTACACAACATTGACAAAAACTTGGTATTGTTCTAAATTACATAAATGCCAAAACTTGGTACTTTGTTTTGCCAATTTTTGGTATTGTTCTTAGCATATTAGGGATTTTCGATACCATGCATGAATGGTTTCACACTACTATGAATGAAAGCACAAGTGATTGGATGTGGTTGTTTGTGTTTGAAACTATTTCAACACATGCGTACCCAAACTATGAAATGAAGAAAATACGATTTTATGATTTGGGTATGGTCTTATATATAGTTTCAATAGTAATTTGAGGCAATTTAGGCATGTAACATTTAAGTATAGAATCATTTTGATGAAGTATTAAATGTTGAAGATGAGTTATTGTTCTTCTAAAATCAAGTATTCAGTCGCAAAAAACAAATATTATTTTGTTGAAATGAGGTATTATCTTTCTAATAAAATAAAAAAAATAAATCTGGACAATAACTCCAACGTAAACCTTTCTAATAGCTAAAATGAAGACTCATTAATGATTCCTTTTACACTAAAATGATAATACAATATGTCTATATTTTACAAAGTATACAATACGAGTAATTTTATAAAAATTCTCCAATTAAAATACAATATAGTATTGATATGGGATAGTCTAATAGGAAGCCCAATGTCAGTTCCATTCAGCCCAACAAGCCCACTAAGCCCAACATCAATTTTGGAGCTAACCTATTTGACAACAACTATTTGGTCGAGTAAACTATTATCGATCGAGCTCGACGGGACGCATTACTTATTCTAGCATGTTTCGCCATGTACCAGGTCGATTACTTAAATGATCGACCAACTAGGTTCGATCGACCGTTGTCAACCTCAGGTCTTTTACTCCTGCGCTGACTTAGATCCATGCCGTATTTATTATTCTGTCAGATACTATGCCTCGACATTAATGACATGTGACTGTCGGTACAGTCACTACCACCAACTTTGCCACCAACCCTGTCACCACTTTGGGTAGAGAGGTGCCTACCAGAAGTACTGTTCACCCTAGAAAGCAGGAGATTGTGCCACCAAAAATAGTATCGAGATCGGGAATGACCATTAATCCTCTGGCGAGGATTAAAGCCCACTTCACCTGATAGGGGCACCTTCGACAAATCAAGTACAAAGAGAAGGCTATAAATACCTCACAGCCCATCCACGCTCCAAGTAATGCCTAATGCACCACAAGCTCTCTATATTTTGTTCGATTACCTCATCCTGAACAGAACTGACTTGAGCATTGGAGTGTCTTAGTCGAGGGCACCTCGACTAGTTTAAAGTGTGTTGATTGTTGCAGATCTTAGACCTCAAGAAGTACACAAGTTGGATTACTCGACCTCTCTGGTCGGATCAATCCTAAACAGTACCCTTTCACACTAAACTATTTTCAACCTCATCAAGTATAAATACATCAACTTAACATGCCCTCTAGATAATGATGAATTTAGTAGTTATCATAAGAATGTCTACACGGTCTATTCTAATTGATCTTCTTTTAAATTTTTGTCTTCTTTGCATCCTCATTTTCCTAATTAAAGAGAACTAAAGTCAATCAAGATATTATTTAATAAGTAGTGACAAATGGTAATATAAGTACAAATATACAATAAAATGATAAACAAAATCCATCATTGGATCAATTTGCACTAAATAGTAGCAAAGTGACTTTTACTCACTAGATACACAAGCTTGCTTTCAAAAGCATTGTATCATTTTACAATGTGTTCAATCATCTTGCTCTACCCGCAACTCCAACTATGTAAATCAACAACACACAATTTATTATTATCAATCATTTCAAAACTCTTATTGCTACTAATGTGAAGATTGAGCAGAAATATTGAAGTATTAGAGTAGAAGAACTAAATTGTACTAATCTGGTATTAGTCAATGAAATACTAATTATGATAATGTGTAAATAAAGTATCTTCTTAAGGAGAAAAAATATATAAAAATTAGGTACTAATCGAAACAAAAAGAAAATATGACGAAGAATTAATGCAATACTAATATAAAAATATGAAGAAACTTACCAATATATATAACAAATTTTTGCTCCACGTCTATCTAGTTCATTTTTTTTGGATGACCATCATATCAACGATGCTCATTTTAAGTAAATATGCAGTTGAATCATACTCAAAATGTCATTATCAATTTTCAAAATAACATACATTTTCCAATATGGAGCGAAATATTGTAATTTATGAACTCAATATTAATTTTAAGCCATTTTTTCCTAATATAAAACAATAACTCTATCAAAATTGTATCTTCATAAATTGACAAAATGTAGAGTTTCCTATTGTACATACAACTTAATAGTTGCGTTTTAGCATCTTGTCCACTCGAAGACATTTTTGTTAAGTACAAATTCATGAGAGAGAGAGAGAGAGAGAGAGAGAGAGAGAGAGAGAGAGAGAGAGAGAGAGAGAGAGAGAGAGAGAGAGAGAGAGAGATGTCAGACAAACACAAAAAAAGAAGAGAAAATAAGTTGGGGTGGGGAAAGGGTATTTTGATCAAAACAAGTGTATAAGTAGTCAACTCAAAACACAAAGTTGAATTGGGTCGTTAAAACTAAAAAAAAAAAAAAATGGATGGGGATGGACTCCTAAAATAAAAGTGGGTTAGGTATCCTATGTTTTTTAGTATATATTGGTTTTTTCATAAGTAGATCAAACTTTAGGGGCCCCTGAGTAATTAATCTATTCTATTTTAATAGTTTTTGTCAACATTTAATGAAAATTAAGGGTAAAAGTGTTAAAAAATTTAAGAAATTTGGACTGAATATATTGAGTGGCATAAATTTGGGATTAACAGTGTACACACAATTAAACTTTGAGACGAAAAAGGTAATTATCCCTTTATGTCGTTTTTGAGTAAATACAAATTATTTTTAGGGGTTCTCAAACTTTCCATGGAAGACTTTATTATTCAAAAAGCCATCGATTATAATTATGAGTAAAATTTATGAAATAAAAATTATAAGTTTAAATTAAATTCAATTATATTATTTCATATTTATTTTTTTTTAACTTAATATTTTAGAAGGAAAAGTATATCATATTTTCTTAATTGAAGAGTTTATATTCATAATTTGAACCGACCAAATGTTTTCATTGAAGGGAATAAAATAAATTTCATCCTTTTCAAAATTGTGATCAGTTGAATTTTGTTGTCATTGAAAGTCTAGCCAAGCACTAGGTAGACTAGAGTGTGCGGGTTTCCTTTGGTTGACCATTTTGTGATTTTATTTTATTTTATTTTTAATTTTGAGATAATATTATAAATGATGAAATATTAGTCTTTTAATAAAATAATATATTTTTATTTTTAAATCAAATAATCAAAATAATATATCCCTATTCTCAAATTAAATAATCAAAGTATAAACGGTATACAAATTACATAAAGTGCAAAATGCGTTCATTATGGGTTAAACACAAGACCTCCCATTTAGTAGAAGAAATGAATGCCACTTGGGCTACAAGCCACTAGTTACAAATTTATGATTTAAAAGTCATTATTTTCTAAAACAACATCACAATTTTTAAATATTAAAAGTAATATTGCTAATAAAAAATTAATAATTTATAAATATACAAGTGCTTATTTTATTTATTTGATAATTATTTTAATAAATAAATTATGAGGCTATGTTTGGTTACATTTTGACATAATAATTTTGTTTTGTCAAAATATAACCAAACATACATCCTTTTTCCTTTAAAATAGTAAATTAAGTTTTCTCAAAATATCATTTTTTATCTGTCGTTATTCCCAAAACTTTCCATTTTTCAATACATATCATATATATTTTATTATTATTATTATTATTACTATATGCTTGTTTGCTTGCCATGATAGGATTGAATATAATTGATAAGTGTAGGATTCATTATCATGTAAATATATCAATACACTATATGCTTATTTGAATTACTAATTTGGATATCTTAATTTTAATACAGCCAATTGTTTAAATGCTTATGATTGTTACTTATGATAAATATGAAATACCAATTTCATCCCCAATTTGGTTTTAATAATTGAATTATATTTATTGAAAAGGTTTAAATATATGTAACATTATGGTGAGCAAGTCTCTATTTTTAAACCTTTTTCTCAAATAGTTATAATTTATTATTAACTTAAAAAGACTTGAATTTTATTTTGAAAAAATAATTTACTTTCAAATTTTATAGAACTATTAACTTATTTCACAAATTAAACTATTTTATATTTAATATGTTCATGAATATTAGTTTGTAATTTTACAAAATAAATTCATGTTAAGCATAAGTTTATATTTAAAAAATATTATTCATTTTTCAACTTTAAAAAAAATAAAAATTACTTATTAACTCTTATTATCATGGAAGAAATAATTTTCATATAAAAATTTTATATTTTTTTAGATAAATATTATATAAAAGAATCTTCTAAATATATATTTAATTGCACAAATAATTTAGTATTTTGTTGAAAACTTATTTCTATAAATCAAGTTTTAGTGATATATAAATATTTGTAAATTAAGTCTATATTTACCTTGTATGCAGAGATAATTTCATCATTTGGTATATTAATATCAATTGTAATTCTAGAATTATTAATTATATCAAGAAGGTGAGATACATAATCTCAACACTTTAGAATAAAATAACGAATTTTTTATTAATCATGAAATTTAATTGTGATAACTAAACAATTAATTATATTGGATTATATATATCAGTCTACACTATTCTACAAAGCAAATGAGCCATGAAAAAGATTATTCAATTCTATTTTCACTCAAAAAATTTAATAAAAAATATACTAATTTAACTGTTACAGTAAAAATTACCATCCCTCAAAATGAAAACAAATACACCAAAACTCTTTAAAAAATTTTTTCAACTATTCACCAAAATACAAATAAAAAATCTATCACATTTCTTAATACAATTTTCACATTTCTAGCACAATTTTCAAATCTACTACCCTGACTCCCAAAATTTCTTCTCTAAAGTTATAATACAAAACCTATAAAATGTAACCAAACATTACCTCAGTAATAATAAGTCCTTGGAAGTTCATAAAGTATCACATAATAATGTCACTAAAGCTCTCCATTTAAACTTAAAAGTTGTGATTTTTCTATTGCTAATGGAGTTTTTCATCCCAAATTGTCCTTGCATGGCTGTGCCTTCCCTTTAGAAATTGATCCAATCAACCAACAGAAAGTAAATACGGATTTAACCAAACTTGTGCAACAATTTTCCCTTACTTCAACAACTTCCCCTGTTCTCCCCATACATATAGAAGTTTACACACACCCACAGACTCCGGGGGAGAGAAACCAAAAATCGAAATCAGATTTTGGTTCTCTCTTCTTATTTTTCCCTCTTTGATTTTTGAAGTTTCAATTGGTCACAGCCTTCATGGATGAAGTGGGAAGAAAAGATGCCCCATCGCTTCCACCAGATTACGTTTCATTAGCCCAACTCCAGGAGCGATGGGTGCAAAAGCAACAAGAAAAGATGCTGAGAAAAAAAGAAGAAGAGGAGAAAAAGGAGAGAGACGCGAGGACCCGGAATGAGAATCAAAATCTGAGAGGTTTGAAGAATGATGGGCTTGAAAAAATGGCAGGTCTGTCACTGAGAGATGTGCCGCAGAGAAGAATTAAAAAAGATGGCCGAGAGATGGATGCAATTGACGGCAAAGGGAAGGGGAAAGAGAAAATAAACGGTGGTCTTGAAGATGGAGAAAAAAAGAAGAAGAAAAAGAAGAAGAAGAAATTTGCGGCGTATGGGGAAAAAGAAAAACCTAGGAGCGAGAGTGGAGATGTGTGCGAAGGGGTGGAGATTATTCCCCGAGATGAGGTGAAAGTGGGAACCCAGGGGGTTTTGAGTGGGGCAAGCAGTGGAGCAGTCGGAGTTTCTGGTGGGTTGAAAGGGATTAACGAAAGAGGGAGTGCGTCTATGGTGGAAGCTTCGCCACGATGTGGAGTGAGGAGGGAGATTTCAGAAGTTAAAAGAATGGATTCTGGAAGTGGGTTCCGGAGAAATGGTGTTAAACAGGGTTCTCGCTATAAGAGTAAAACAGATTATAGAGATAGAGTTAATGAATCGAAGGACACCCTAGTGAAATTGACTTTGGAAAAGAAGATGGAGGATGAAAAGGGGTATGGAAAGAATTGGAGAAATGGTGACTTTCAGGAGCGTTGTAGGTTGAAGGAGATTAGAATTGATGTTTTGAAGAGTAAGGAAGTTGAATCAGAGTCAGAAAAGAAGGCAGAGAATGAAAGTTTTGAGGTTTGCAGTGAAATAGGTGGTTGGAATGGAGGATATAAAAATGGATTCTGGAGGAATAGCAACAAAGGTAGAAACAATACTAAGGAGCATAGAGTTGAAGGTGAAGGCTTGGATGACAATAAGATGGCACTGGAGAAGAAGGTGGACAATGAGGTTTTAGCAGTGGAGAGTGCCAAAAGTGGCGAAAAGGAGAGATTAGCAAATGAATATAGGAGATATGGGAACTGGACGGGTAACATCGGAAGAAAATTTGGGGGTTTAGCTTTTACTGATTGGGAAGCAGGTAATGTGAGATCAAGGGTGGAAATGAATGTTGGTGTGAGAAGGAAATACCCAAGGTCTGGAAGATTTGAAGATAGCAGGAAAATGAAACAGAGCGAGAGTGGCATGATGTGGGTGAGAAAGGAAGAGAAGTCTGGTGCTGATGCTGCTGATGTTGGCTCCTCTGGTAACCATCTGTTTTCACAATCTTTCATTATGAAATAATTATTGGAGTTTAGTTAACTTTAGTCTATGCTAGAAATATTCGAGTGATCTGCCAGTGCAATTTTCACTCACTCTAAAACTTTTGAAACTTGGTATTGTATCTTTCACATAGCTTGAGAGTATTGGTATAATGAAGTTGGTAATTGCCTGTCCAGTTGCTCTAAGTAAATTCACTGGATTTACGTGAATAGATGGCAAACAAGAGGATGAAATAGAAGAAACAAGGAATATATCAGGTTCTGGAACTTTAACAAATTATTAAGGTTTGATGAAACAACTCAGTGGTTGAAGATGTAGAATCTGTTACAAGTTGATTAATGCTACATAAACCCAGAATTTCTTCGCATGCTTTATTTGAACATAACATTGGGTTAGAGGTCTAGGATTTATGTTCAAGATCTTATTTTGTGAGAAAGGTTTAGTCAGGAATAATGCGTTCTCCCGTCTATAAATCATATGACTTTAGCCTCCCATTAAACTTTATTAAAAGAAACAATTATGCAATACATATTTGTGGCAGTGGAGAAGATCAATATGTGGTGAAGGTGGTAGTCAATGGTGGTGGAAAAGAAGGGTGGTTGTGGCATTAAAGAAGGGAATCAGTGGTGAAAGTGCTGGTAGCAGCTGGTTGGTGTTGGGAGAAGTGATGGCTATTTTCTAAGTCTTACCTTTAGTTTGTTTTTGCCTTTGATATTAGAAGATAGCCCAATCCTCCCCCCTGTAAAATGTTGCGTTTCAATGGTATTTTATTGAAAAAATATGTGGGTAGAATTTCTAACCTATCATGTATTAGGTTAGCAATGCCATGTAAGTCTTGCATGTGCACGTTTGTATGTGTGTGCGTGCGCGAGCATATATACAGACAGATATAGGTAGATAAATATATTGGTTCAGCCATATGCTTTAGATTCTTGTTGCTGCCTATATTTTCAGGCATCTTCATTTAGCCGTAGTAAAAATGTTTCTAATTTGATATTCTCTTGAGCATATATTGTCTCTCTTTTCAGGAATTTCTGTAGACCAGGAGTAAGTGAAGCCCCCACCAACAGGCTTTCTGGATTTATAATGTCCATCAGGATGATGGTGGTTGTCATTTAAAACAAACTGCCTAATTTTTCAGGCTGCGGGCCTCCTTTTAGTTGTTTTCTAGCATGGTACAGAATGAAGTATGATCTTTAGAAGAGCTACTTTCACTTGTAATGAGATTTTCTGCTGGACAGATGTGTCTCGGGATTCTGTGTCTGTTCTGTATATACTATTAAAACGGGAAACATATCTCAAAAATGTTGATTCAACTTACAGCCCCAATTATTTATTACGTTGATATGTATTTTGTTAGTATGAAAATTGCATGATACTTGCGGTTGAACTAAGATTTGCGCTGAATCATATGATAGTAGGATGATTTAATTATCTGTTCGGTTGTCGTGATTAAATGTTGCGAGGTAGAAACATCTACAATGCTGTTCCATCGTACATTCCCGTGCATTTTCTTCTGTATAAGAGCTTAAGGCGTAATTGAACTTTTTAGAAAATAAGGCAGTCTTTCTCAACTATGGTTTCTGCTTTCTTTCTTTTAATTTTGTTTCTTTGTTTGTTTTGTTTTCTTTTTGTCTTTTTGTTTTTGTTTTTGTTTTTGTTTTTTCCCTTTCCCGTACGATTCATGGTAAGAGATATTTCACTTAGCTTAGCATAGCTAGATTACCTCAATTGCTGGATTATTCATCGTGATATTGTGTTTATTCCTTCAAATTTACAGAAGAAAGACAAATTATGTGGCTGCTAGGATGTGTTTTCATGGCATATTTTCAAGTTCCAGCATTTTTTAAGTTAGAAAGTGTTAATTGGTTTTTGAATAAAAATGAAAATATGTTTAGATGATTTATATGAAAATGTAGAGTAATACAGATTTGAAAATGTACCTATTTTATATTCTTTATGTGTGAAAAGATGTGTTTTGTGAAAAGATAGGTATATTTTAAAAATTATTGTAGTAATTTATGGATATTTTAAGTCAAATTTAATTGAATTTAATGGATGTGATACAAGATAGCAGGATAAGTTTGAAAATAAAATAAGTAATATTTCGAATGAAAATAGGCCAAAACAAATGTATTTCCAGTGGTAAAAATGTGAATATTGAAAAGATGATTTTTTTGGAAAGCGATCCAAATGAGATGTAATATGGATGGGCGGAGCAAGACGAAAAATTTGCATTTAGATTAACCTTGAACTTGTACAGACAAGGGTGGGACTATTTAGCTGTTATCATCCTGCATTTGGCCCAAGCACAACTGCTTGAGCGTCAGCCAGTAGTGCATATTTTCTTTCGCTGTCCTTTTAGCCCTAAGAAAGTGAAAGTTTCCCTTATAACTATCATATTATGGTGTTGAATTTCTTTTCCACTTTAGTCTCTCCTTGAGGATCAAAAAGCAAACCACGTCTGAGATTTCTTTGGGAGAACCCGCTTCAACTGCACATGATGATGTTCACTTATTGTAGTATCGTTGTATTTCCATAAAAGAGTGTCAGCTGTTTGGTTAATCAAATTAGGAATGAAACTAATACTTTAGGAGGGGACAAATTCAAACACATACGGTTTCTCTCTCTAGAAATTTGCTCTGACTTCTCTCTAAGAATTCCTCTTGCCCGCTACTGTTCATCTTCCTCGGTTCCCGCTTTTTGTTACTTCCCCTAATTTTCTCTCTCCTCTCCACCGCCTTCGGCGGTCGGCGGTCAGCGGTCAGCGGTGAGATTTCTGTTCCATGGACGATCTATTTCCTCCCCTTCCCACCATGAAACCCATTCTCGACTGATTACTTCTAAACCCCCTAAATCTATTTCTGCGTCCCCTATTTCTTCTTCACCCAGCTCTCCATCTTCTGATTCGTCCATTTCCGACCATAATAACTCTGGCCCATCTTCTGATAAGCCTCCTAATTCATTTCCCATTCTCTACCTAGATCCCTCTTTTAAATCTTTCGCCCAAGTGACGCGCAGTAATTGCGCGGAACCCCTGGATAATAAGAGCTGTTGCGATTCTCTTTTCCTGGACCCGGAGGGTCCGAAAGTGGGTGAAGTGCGTGTTGAAGAGGGGAGAACTACTATCTTTCTCTCCAAATGTGAGGTGAAAGAAATGGCAAAGAGCTTCCCTTTTGCCCTGGTTGGTAAGTTTTCCTTTGGCATCCCCAAAATCTCGACAATCATCCAACATTTTGAAAAATAGAATCTATTAGGGGGTTTCTCGATTAGATTTCTAAATTCAAAACATGTTATTATTGTGCTATCGAATGGGGAAGATTATTCTTTAATTCGGATGAGAAGAGAATGGATGATTGAGGAGTTTCCAATGCGAACCCTCATTTGGACTCCTGACTTCAATCCTGCTCATGAACCTCAGTTGCTCCTATCTGGGTGCATCTGTCTGGTCTCCCCTTTCATCTATTCAACAAAAAATTTCTTTGTACTATTGCTGAAATTATTGGGCAGCCTCTGAAGGCAGATGAAGCAACTTTAACTAGGAACAGGGTTAGCTTTGCACGAATTTGCGTGGAGCTAGATTTAACGAAGCCTAAGCTGGAGGAAAAGTTCATTGATCAAGGAACTTCAAAATGTTGTGTCAAAATTGTGTATGAGCGGGTTCCCAGCTATTGCGCTTACTGTAAACACATCGGTCATGGGGTTGAGAATTGTTATGTTAATGGAAATGTGGCAAGATCGATACAGCGAAATGGTGCTTACAATTCTAAACCATTTATCAAGTCTCAGAAGGGGAAACAGGTAAAGCCTTATCCCGTGGATCATTTTGAAGCTGGACAGAGTGGAACCAAGGTTGATCCTCCTCTTCAGGTTAGTAATATATTTGAAACCTTAGCTCCTAATAGTGATAATTTGAAGGAGATGA
>JACGDI010005421.1:39625-60295 GCA_014898725.1 Jacaranda copaia | reverse complement strand
CCACAAGATTGGAAGGAGGATGTTATGGGATCAGTTGAGAAATGTGGCGAGAACGAGCCTCCCATGATGTGTGGGAGGGGACTTCAATGTTATTATCAACACTAGTGAGCGTAAGAGTGGGGCCGAGCCGGATTTAGGAGCTATAGAGTAGTTCTCTAATACAATTCTGGATTGTCATTTGGAGGATGCGGGTTTTGAGGGTTCCCCCTTTACTTGGACGAACAATTCAATGTGGGAAAGGTTAGATAGAGTGTTCTACTCGGCTGCATGGATTAAGCATTTTAGCCCCTTGAGAGTTCGACATCTCCTTAGGCATTTCTCGGATCATCATGCTCTCCTTATATCCTTTTCAATTGCTAATTCCCCATCATATCCTTCAAATTTTAGATTCTAAAACATGTGGATCAGGTACTACGGGTTCTCTGAAGTAGTTCACAGTTGTTGGAAATGGCCGGTTGAAGGTCAGGGCATGGTTGGGCTTTTCCTCAAACTGCTTCAGTTAAAAAATACCCTAAAATAGTGGAATAAAGAGGTCTTTGGCAACATCTTCTCCAAGGTCAAAGCGGCTAGGGAGTCAGCTGCCTTAGCAGAAAAGAATTTTGATGCACATCCCAATGAAGAGAATATGATTGTCATGAGGAAATGGAATGCACATCTAGCAAACACTCTGGCTATGGAGGAAGATTTTTGGAAACAAAAATCGATGAGTAAATGGCTCAGTGAAGGAGAACGGAATACTAACTTTTTTCATAGCTTAGCCAAGAAGAAGATAATTAAAGGAAAGATTAAATGTATTGAAGATACTGGGGTTTCTCTTACTAGTGTGGAGGAAATTCATGCGTCGGTTGTCAGATATTTCGAGGACTTACTTGCTAAAAATGGAGAGAATTGTGGTGGGGAACTACTAGATAGTATCCCGTTCTTACTAGATGATGGGGATCGTAACTTTCTGCTGGGGAAACCATCTCTCAAAGAGGTCAAAAATGCAGTTTTTTGTATTCTCGCAAATAGTACTGCTGGACTGGATGGTTTTGGGGCTCGCTTCTTTCAGCATTGTTGGGATATCATCTTTGAAGGTGTTCTTTCTGCGGTACTTGATTTCTTTGAAGGTTCCTTGATCCCGAGAGGATTCACGGCCACTTCCATCACTCTTATTCCAAAGATTGAGAATCCTAATGTGTGGAAGGAGTATAGGCCGATCAGCCTTTGCAGCACATCGAATAAAATTCTCTCTAAAGTGACCTTTCGTCTTGCTAAAATCCTCCCCAAAATCATATCTCCGAATCAAAGTGCATTTGTCAAATGCAGAGTGATATTCAATAATATACTGGTGGCGTAAGAGATGATTCACGTGATGGGTCAAAGCAGGGATAATGCAATATTCAAGATCGATATGCGAAAAGCCTATGATAGGGTGAACTGGAATGTGCTTTTGACGGTCCTCGAGAGATTTGGTTTTCCTTCATATTAGATTTCCTTAACTTAAAACATTATCAACAATTGTTGGTTTACAATTCTTATTAATGGCCGTGGTGCAGGTTTTTTCAATTCCAACAGAGATCTGCGACAAGGAGACCCCCTTTCGCTGGGTCTTTTCATCATTTTTGCCGAACTGCTATCAAGGGGTTTGAAATTGCTCTTTCTTAAAAATCCCTTTCTGCACTTTAGTATGGAGAAGAAGATCAAATTGTCTCATTTGATGTATGCGGATGACATTGTGATCTTTGCTAATTGCGAAAGGAATTCCTTACTCGTTCTTAAGTATTTTCTCAACAAGTTTGAGGAGGACATGGGTCAGAATTTTAATCCCTCAAAAAGTCTCTTTCTCTTGAACAAGGATAACCACAACTCAACACAGTTAGTTCAAGATGTTACTGGGTTCTCCCCGGCCTCTCTTCCACTTACTTATCTTGGGGCACCTCTTCACAAGGGCAATCAGAAGGCAATAATGTATGACTATATTCTGGAAAAACTGAAAAGGAGATTACTTGGCTGGGAACACTTTAAAATCCTTATTGGTGGCAGACTAACTCTTATTAAGAGTACCCTTTTCTCCATTCCTCTCTATAGCCTTCAGGTGATGAATCCCCCAAAAAATATCATTAACAAAATTGAAAGGTTGTTCAACAGGTATTTTTGGGGTTCTACCACGGAGAAAAAGAAAATGTATTGGCGGGCATGGGAGAGGATGTGTTTTAATTTCAGCGAAGGGAGCCTAAATGTTAGAAGTTTGAATGATATGATCTCAACCTTTTCTATGAAGCTGTGGTGGAGATTTAGACTTCATAACTCTCTCTGGGCCGAGTTTATGTATGAGATGTATTGCAGATCGAGGCACCCGATCACTCTAAAAATAGCCCCCAAGCACTCTCCTCTTTGGAAGCTACTTTATAGAACTCGAGATTCAGTCGAAAAAAATATTTTTTGGAGAATTGGGATTGGGAATGTTTCCTTTTGGTAGGATAATTGGATTGGTGATGGTACTCTCAATGCCTGGTTGAATTTTAATTACACTTGCTTTTCACCGGTCTCAAATTACTGGGTGGATGGTCAGTGGAACAAAGCAAAACTGGAGGATGTGCTTCCAGCAGAGGTCGTGGAGCTTATTTGTGGCATTCCCATCCTCCGTGGCAAACCTGATAGGGCCTTTTGGATGCAATCACCTAATGGCTTATTTTCTACAAAACTTGCTTGGCTCGGTGCCAGACAAGTTCAACCGCACAATGAGCTGATGGCGATGTGCTGGAACTATATATTAACTCCAACAATATCTATATTTTGCTGGAGAATGCTCAATAATATCATTCCTGTTGATGATAAGCTCCAAAAGAAAGGGTTCTAGTTAGCCTCCAAATGTCAGTTTTGTGATAATGCTTAAACTTTAAGCCATCTCTTCCTCAACTGCCCACTCGCTAAGGAAGTTTGGAAGTATTTTACTGATTTCTTTAATTTTGTCATGCCTCAGATGGATAACATTCAATTAATACTCCAACGGTGGAAGAGATCCGCTCCTCGGGGATCTGAAATACACATTCGCAGTATTGTTCCTCTTCTGGTGATGTGGTTCATTTGGTGTTCTCGCAATGATGTGAAACATTAGTCTCTTAGTTCAACCCCACAAAGAATAACTTGGAGGGTCTCTAACTATATTTTTGTGGCGACTAAAGCGGGCCTGCTGGATAGGCAGCATTGGATAGGGGATAGAGTATTGGGCAATCGATATGGACTCACTAGCTGCCAAATTGTGCTTCCTAAACCGTTACTGATTAAATGGGAGCGACCACCTCCAGGTTATCTCATGTTAAACATAGATGGTTCTTCTATTGAAAACCCGGGGATTGCCGGGGCTGGTGGGATTCTTCGTGATGACCAGGGACAGGTGATTTTTGCATTCTCTCATCTGTTAGGATGCAAAACTAGTATTTTTGTAGAGATTAGTGCTGTTTTGATTGGGCTGGAGTATTGTGCTGGCATGGGCCTTTCCAAAATTCATGTGCAACTTGATGCCAAAGTTGTTCTCTTCTTAATCCAAGAGGCTCATTCATTCCATTGGTCTCTCGTTCATACAATTGATAAAATCCGAATCTTGTTGTCGACTTTAGTGGTTTCTTTTGTGCATACATTTCGGGAAGGGAACAGGGTGGCCGACTTCTTGGCTAAAATGGCGACGTCTATTCCTAGACCATCATTGTGGTTTCCTCAAGACCTCCCCACTGAAGTTAAGTGCTTAATTGAACTTGAAGATAAAGGCATTCCGTACATCCGCTACAAGCATCGTGACAACTTTTAGAGTTTTCCCAATTGTATAGTTTTTTGTATTTGATAGTTACCGGGAGTCTTTACCCTTTTGTGTTCTTCATTGTCAGAATGTATCAATTTGTAACTATCTTTTGGTTCTAATATACAGGTTGGGGTCATCGCCTAGCCCCGATTGAATTTAAAAAAAAAAAAAAAAGAAACTAATACTTTAGGACCTTAAGCTTTTATCCTCTTTCATTTATTATCCCTTGCAATTTGATGCTTAGAGGGATTGATGCTTCAAGCAGCTGCATGGAACTCTTGGCTACTTTTCAGTTACAAAGATTGCTAAATTACTAAATGGCTCAGTGTAGGTAATTTGATCACTAGAATCAAGAAAAAAATAGAGGAAAACACGAAAGATCTCTAGCTATTAGCTAATACACTTTCTTCAGATTTTCCATTTTCTCTGAAGTAAATCTCTAAGCCTGAAAAATGTCTGGAGATGGAAATAGTAACACCAATAGCAATGGAGGGGTTACAGCTATTGAAGAGCTGCAGCCACAACCACATCCGGTCCTTGAGCAACTACCTGCCGTCCAGTATTGCATCAAAAGTCCACCACCTTTGTGTCGGTTCTCATACCTTTGTTGCCAATTTTCTCTCTTAGCTGAAGAATTCTACCTATGCTCACTACAAAAAACTAAGGCATCAATTATAATTAATCTGTAGGTTATGTTAAAGTTTTGTAGCCTAACCTACAAAATTGATCCGAGCGGATGCTCTTGCAACTAATTTTCACTCTGACCAATCCGTACTGAATAATATCTTATATGTATATATATATATATATAAAGTTTCCTATGGATATTTTGGAGTTAATAATCTATTGTGCTTGTAATGAATATGACCAGTGGTTGATACCTAAAAACTTTTAGCTGCTTGTTATTTTAAAAAATTACATTTGCTTCAGAAAAATTCGTTGCTACAACTTTTAGTTATAGTTACAAAATTCATTTCGTTTCATGGGGGATGCCTATTTCTTTCCTAGTGCTGGTATTTTTTCTATCAATTTCTGTTCTCCTTGAAGCAGTGGAATCTATTTTTTTGGGTTTCCAACATTATGTTCTGGCTCTTGATTCAATTGTCTTAATTCCAAGTATGATAGTTCCCCAGATGGGTGGCAGTGATGTAAGCATCTGCTCCTCTTGCTCTTAATAACCTCTGATTTTTCTTTCTTAGCTGTCCATATTAGTTGAGTTACGGATATTGAACCACCCGTGTTTTCTTGCATTGCGGAAGGAGAATGACTAAGGTAATACAAAACTTACTTTTTGTATCAGGGGTAAATACTCTGTTGCATTCCTTTTTTGGCACAAGGCTTCCGTCATTAATAGGCGGCTCCATTCTTGATTCCTGTAAATTCAATTATTCATGCCAGAAGATACAGAATGATAAACCCTCCTGAGCTGGTGAACTGCAATTAATGTTATTATTTCAAAAATTGATCATTGTTTACTCTCTATTTATGATTATATGTTTTATGTTCGGATGATTTTTCTCACAGATTTGTGCAACAGTTAGTGAAAGTTTAGGTTCTCTAATTGTTGCTTCATGTTTCCAAATGATTATTGGATTCACTTGTCTGTTGAGGAACAAAGCAAGGTCAGTTTAAAAGGAGACTCCAGATAAATAGCTGTTCAAGTTTATTTGTTCCTTTACTTTTTCCTTATACTGGTCTTAGAGCCTTTTTGCCGCTCTCTCTATGGTTCCACTGGTTACTTTCACTGGACTTGGGCTCTACCATGTTGGCTTCCCATTGGTAAATTCCTATTGATCCATCCGTTGGTTGATTCCATTATCAAATCACATCAATTTCAAGTTTTCAGAAATTCGGATACTTTATTGAACATGTGGTTTCTAAGCATCAGTCTGGCTTAATTTCATTGTAGATTGCAACATGTTTTGAAGTTGGGATACCAGAGCTGGTTAGAATTATTATCATCTCGCAGGTAACTGATTCAGTTATCTAGTTTGTGTTTTTCCTAAGTGCCTCGCCTCTAAACTGTCTGGCTAGTGAAATGTGAAGGTTGACGGACATGATAAGCCTTGTCCTATTGACTAATGCATCACATATTAATTGTGTGGCAGTTCTCGCCACGATTAATCAAGTTAAAGAGACCACTCTGTGATAGATATGCCCTCCTTTTCTCTGTTGCAATTGTGGGGATTTATGCGGAAATCCTAACATTTAGTGGTTCTTTTGCGAAATCAAAAAAAGTTAGCTGCCGCACTGAGAGCTCCGGACTCATTAAGGTAGCTCCCTCGTATTGTCTATCACATTAAATTCCTCTTTCCTATAATTCTCTGACTGATATCTTTAATCTTGTTTCCTTAAGTCATATTTTTGCTTGCAAGTTTTATATCCCATTTCCATTCCAGTGGGGACCTCCCACTTTCAGAGCCGGAGAAACCTTTGCAACAATACTCGCTCCATTTGTTGCGTCAACTGAGGTCTTGTGCAGTTGAACTTATTCTGGCTTGTGTATCATTATTGATTGTTATATATAACTATAAAACTAAGATTTTCCTATTTCACATCCCTGTAAAGCTAACTATTTGAGCTTTTCTTTTACCTATCATAGCTTTCTTGGGCAGTTGGCTGGTTCATTTGTTGCAGCAGCTAGACATGACAGTGCATCGCTGGTGCCACCTTCAGTAATTAGTCGTGTTGTTGGCTGGCTGGTAAGACTCCAATCCATGTTTCTCGTTTTATGAGGGCTCTAACTTCTTATATCAGCACATATCTGAATACTTATGAATCTATCCTGTATTATTTTAGGGGATTGGGACTTTGATCAATGCCCTTATTGGCTGTCACCGGTTCCACTGCAACAGAGTAAGAAACTGCTGCTGATTTTATAGTTCTCTTGTATTCACCTAGAACGTTTGGATGAAATGATCACATATATAACTCCAATCATACATAAGATTTTAGCACTTGCAGAGAAAATGCTGGTCTCTTGGCCCTGACAAAAGCCGGGAGTAGAAGAGTTGTCCAGAATGTCATCTGCACTGATGATTCTCTACTCCATTTTAGTTATGCTTGCTTTTAATACTTCTTTTATGAAGAAAATGTTAAAACTACAACAACATCATTGTTTTTTATTTGCCAATGTGAATCTCACCTGTGTGAAACTTCAAAATAGTCCTGGCTTAATTACCTTGGTGATGAATCAGGAAAGTTTGGAGCCATTTTTGCTTCAATACCTTCACCAATCATGGCAGCATCACACTGCATTGTCTTCGGTTATGTTTGTATGTTTCTATCTCAGGTATCTTACATTCTTTCATGTGTTGCTCCCATATTTTCTTTACCTTAAAACTATCTCTCTGGGAATGTTATGTCTGAATGCAGCATCTGCAGGCTTGGGATTTCTTCAATTCTGTAACCTTTACAGTTTTAGAACAAAACTAGTACTAGGATTTTCCTTCTTCCTTGGACTCTCTCTACGGCAATATATCAGAGAGCATCATCTAAAGTCTCCCGTTCACACTCCTGCCGGATGGGTATGCACATTAAGTTACAAATAAGACCTTTTTCAACAGATAAATCTTCCTAGTCTTAAACAAGAATTCTCATTTCAATCTTTTCGTTAATGTTATTGCAGTTCAACGACATAATGTCTGTGATCTTCATGTCACACGCAACTGTGGCTGCTATGGTTGCCTTGTACTGGATTGCAGTCTCCACTATGGCACCGATGAAGCTCGTAAAGACAACGGCTCTTATTGGCGGGATAAGTTTAAGGCTTATAGCAAAGATGTTAGGATGAGGAATTTTATAAACTACCTGGCCAACTCAGCAGATGTTCTCCATCTTTCTAACTTGTGAAAATTCTCTATGTAGAATATCGAACTGCACTTTATTTACTATACTCCCAAATTGTATGCTGTGCAAAAGCTCATTGTTGGCATGCTCCATTCAGCTTCGATTGTCAGCAGAGTTGTGGAGATGAGTGAGTGCATTTGTTTCATATGGCTTCATCTCAAGCTAACTAAAACAAAGTCATATGCTAACTATCCTAAAAAAAGGTGATATGTGAATCCACTTCTGAAGCAGTAATTAATGCCTACTTTTACTACAGAGCATTAGCATTGAGAAGACGTGCCACTGCCATATAGAGCTGTAAATGAATATTAAAAAATTCGTTTATCCTTCGTATTCGTATTCGTTTATATAAAATTTATTTGTATCTGTTTAAAACGGATATTATTCGTATTCGATTAGTAGATATCCGATTATAAATGAATACGGATATAATAAAAGTATATTGATCCGTTTAATATCCGATCCGAATGCATATTTATTAAATAATGTATTTTATTATTTTTAATAAAAATCTCATAATTCATATATGTATATATATAAATTATAATTGAAGAATTGGGAAGAAAAAAGATTAAATTTAAAAAATTATTACAATAGAGAAAAAGTTGAAGAATAAAGTTAATTAACACAATTATTGTTGGTTGATTTTATAATTAATATACTTAAATGCTATTATTATTATGAATAAGTACTAATAATCAATTATAAAATCAATTATTAATTAAAAATTATATTATTTGTTTGATTGCTGTCTTTTTAATGAAATTATATAGTTTTTTCTACTAATTAAAATATATTTTTGTTATAAGTTCATAGATTTACGTATTTGAATATTTGTAAATAGATATTTAAATAATTATTATCGAATATGGATATAAAAAAATAATTCAAATACAGATAAGTTTAATAAAATATGAATAAATCTAAATAATTATAATCGGATACGGATATATCCAAATTCGACAGATATCCGACGGATACGAATTCGGATATCATTTTTTAATATCCATCAAATCCGTATTCGTATCCAAATATTCGAAAAGTTAAACGAATGTGAATATGGAAACAGTGTATTCGATCCGTTTATACCCCTACTGCCATATTTTAAGCTCAGCCAATCATAGAGATGGTTACTAAGTTAAGCTTGATTCATGGAATTGCCCATTTCTAGTCATAGTTTTCTGAGTTGCCTAAAATACTCAGCAGATTTTGATGAATTTACGCATACAAGGTTTCATAAGCTCTTTGTAACAAAAGGAAATTTTCCAGTTTAGTTTCCACAGAAAATTTTTAAGTTCACATATTTACGTAGTGCTTAAAAGAAATAGTGCAACAAGTTTATTGATTGCTTTCATTGAGAGTCGAACTCAAGACCTCCTGTTTATTAAACGGGTGCTCTAACCAACTAAGCTACAAAGGCAGACGTTTGTAGAACATATATATTAATTTATTTTTCTTGACCGAAGGAGACACTTGTTTGAAATTTCATGTTTGAAACAAAAACATTGTTTTTTCCCGTATATCATTATGGATTGGATTAATCTTTTTGGTGGGTATCCTTAATTTTCTCATCTTTCTTTGTGCTTTAGGACCCCATAGTAACAATAAAAAATACTTTAAAATACTAGCATGAGTAGAAACTATGGTGGTTAAAAAATTATAGTTTTCCAAATAGGAACTAGCCAATATATTAATATACCATGATAGTTAGAAAGAATCCGCATAAATAGCCAAGTGGTCATATACGTCTTGTTTATTTTATACACACTATTAACATGCTATTAATTTCTTTCATTAAATATATATATATATATATATTTTCATTTGCATCGATGTTGTTTATTTTTATCCATGAATGCGATTTTATGTAATGAACACCAAACTGTCATAATCAAATTGAAGATAAAATTTTATTTTTACCGAAAATGACAAAGCAAACCATAGGCATTACCATTCACAGTTAGTTTTATAGAGACACATTTAACCTTATGTAAAGAATCCTTACGTTGCATGCTATTTTTTAACATAATATGAATGGCCAATTTTACTTGGATACTACAAACAAAACTGTAAAATTTCAATGTTTATCACAATAAATTAAAAAAAAAAATGAAGGACCACATTCAACATGGTCCTTTTCATGTCTTGTTCCAAAATAGAAACTTTCTCAATCATTCACTTATCTACATAGCTTTTTTATTAACATATTCAACAAGCTAAAAAAAACGAAAAAACAATGTTAGAGCCAACAATCCTCCTCGTCTCTAATTTGTTTATCCCTTTTTGTATTCACCACCAAAAAATTAAATATCTGCTATGGAAAATTTTTTATGAAATTAATTTTATAGTTATAACTACAAATTATAACTATGAATTTTCATAGCAAATATAATTTTTTTTAGTTATAATCAATGAAAATTATTAATTGTTAATTCATGACATTGTACATTTGAAACATAATAAATTAGTTATGCATTATCCATAGGGAGGTTAATATATACAGAAACATGATCATTAGCTAAAGATTAGTCGTAGCGAAAGTTTACTACAAGAGCATTAATTTTGAACTTGACTAGGACAATTTTGTAGCTAAAGTTATAAATTTTTATCATCAACTATACATTGGCCATAATTGATGCTCTAGTTTTTTTTAGTGATTATTAACTTTTTCATGCTTATCCTCATTCGAACATCGCCTTCTTATTTTTTATTATTTGTTTTATATTAATAAGAAGTGTTATGTTACTTGAAAAGGGATTTTTTTTTCCAAAATTTTAATTATTTCTAATTCGTGATTGGCAATGAAAATCATAATTACTATTATTTTAGTGTAAATTTACCACATAATATTCCAAGGGCATGTTTGATAAGGGATTTAGATAATAGAGGGGCCCTATAATAGTAGAGATAATGAGAGATAGAGATAATTTGATGTTTTGTTCGATCGTGTACAGTGTGATGTATATAGGCCACCATATGAATGTCAAGTAATCTGCTCTCCTCTGTTTGATTCCTACTACTAATTATGATTTTACTATTTTAGCCTTTAAATTATTTTTTGTTTATAATTATATGAAAACTGTTTTACCCTTTTAATTATTTTTTAAAGTAAAAATTTTACACCAAATTACTTCCTCCCCCCATTTGGTCGCTATGCAAAGCCCTACCTCAGACAACCTAGAAAGAAGACTAGCTAGATAAATACATTTCCTCGGTGGTGTATACCAAAAGCCTCATGTTGTAGTATAATTGCATATCTGGTCTCCCAATTTGAATACCCCTTTAACCAATTTGATGTTTACTATTTTCTAGCAAGCGGTGAGCTAACACACACTGTGATTGGATTCTTGTTATAAGTGCCTCAACTGCCCCCCTGCCGATAAATCTATGGTAAGTTTCTATTCCCTACTGGGTTCTTGAATAGGACACAATTTAGGGGAGCTATACTAGTCAAACTAAATATATCAAACTAATTTAAGACCATTTTGCTGGTTATGTATGAATCTTTTCCCATTACTCGACGTCTGGTTATCATACTTTGGATGTTTGTTGCTTATGTGGGCATTTTTACAAGATAGGCAATGACTGTGCAGAAGTAAGCAAGAATGCCCTCTATTTCTATAACATAGCATGTGAAGGTTAATGGCTTAGAGATGTATTTATATTGGATTCCCTTTGTATCAGTGTGGTCCTAGAACCTAAGCGCATCTTGTTATTTTCCTTATTTCATGTTTATGATTTAGTCTTGGAAGAATGCGTTGTATCTGTTCTCCCTGCATAATCAATCCTACACAATTTCTAAGTAACAATTGGGTAGTTTTCTTATTCCTACATGTCAGTTTTTACTATGAAAGGTTTTCTCCCTTTTTGACTGATAATTCTATTTGATAAGTGTTTCTATAATTGTAACGAGTTTAGAGAATGGCTAAAAGTGTTTTCCTGCCATATCAAAACACTCATCTGCATTATAGGTAGTTGCAAAGCATCTTAGCAAAATGAGTACAAATATTAGGGAAGATGAGTTGCTTTTTCCTACAATTTACAATTGCACTTCATAATGGAGTAGGCCTAAATTTTGACATGAATTTTCAAAACTTATGTTTGTTTTTGTGTATATGTCCCATTAAATATGTTTTGAGAATTGACGCACTTGGTAAGGTACAAGCCAAATGAAGACATCTCTCCTTTATGAATGCGGTGGAGGGCTAATGGTCATTTGTTAGTCTCACACACGTCATAATCCTGACAGGTCATTCTGTAAGTGTTTAAGGGAATTTAATAACAACAGACACTTCATCTGTTGGGATGTATACTATGGAGTCCCTTGGCCCTCATCGTTTGACAACCGTAGATCCTCAACATCAATATTACTGAACAATCTTCCTCATTATTTTGTTCGTCCTCCTTCACCCACTAAAGGTACAATGACCCTTGGGAGTTCCAACATTGATCATACAAATGACAAAATTAATTCCTATACATGTCCTTTAGTGCAACTCCTATTCACATAAACCATGAGCTCTTTAATCACTTTGTTGCTACCATGAAATCTGCACTTATCTTTAGCTGATGTGTTGGATATGGCTGTCTTTTGTTTGTTGCTTTCGTGGGGCTACTTAAGGGGCTGTTGATAGGGAAGCTTATCTGATAGAGTAATTGGCGTATGCAAGTGATATCATCTAATATTTGTATATAAACGCCGGGACCATGGAACCTATCAGGAAACTGAATAACTCTCTTTCTTGTTTGCAACCTACCGTAGTATATTTTGTTGATGAATTGGTATCATAGGTAATATAAGTTTATGCCATTGTAAGTTGTGGTATGTATCATGGTAAATATTTTTTAGGCTAGTTTCAAAATAGTTGCTCCTTTTGTTGGACTGTCAGTGTTTATTTAATGGTGAAATAGTGGGTGACTTTTTTGTAGCTGTGCAACAACATGCAAACTCGTATTATTTGGGAGAATTCAATACTTACCACTTGCCTTCACTTCCAGTTAAGTGTGAGTTGGATGGTAAATGAAGTTGGTGGTATTTTGGGGCACATAATATTTGTTAAATATATACTTTTCTTGTAATTGGTTTGTGTCCACCATAAGTAGATGTGGAACAGTGCTATCACTGTTTGCATACAGAAATAGACTTTTGTTTTGAGCATTAGGTATAAGAATGAGATCATACCCATTATCATATAGGAGGTCTAATGTGATGAATAAAATAATAGTTGTGTATTGCTAGAAAATAAGCCAAAAACTGTCTAATTTGCTCTTACTTAATCTACAATAATTTTGACAGAAAGAAATTGCATGGTAGGCCATGCAAGTTGAGGACAAAAACATTGTAGCTTGTAGTAGAGATCCGTCTGAAAAGGGGGCCCTATTTATGCATGGATTGGTCCATGTTGCCAACGTTTTTTCCTTCCCAATGTCATAAAGCACATATAGGGTGAAGATTCCCTTGTTGTCATTACCGAATAGAAAACCATCACACCATGATTGTATTTTGCACATTTAGCATCCATATGGTATGAATGGATGGATAGATTTATCACTTTGTGGGTCTAGTTGTCATTTCGATTCATGGGTTTACTGTAACTTATGCCTTCAAATAGAGATACATATTTGAAGTGCTAGGGAGTTGTTGTGCATTATTACACATATTCAAACCTCTATATTGACCTATCATACACTTTCGTGAACACATTTACCCCAAAGCATGGCCTCAAGAAATCCGTGAAGTTAAGAACAAATTTTGTTCATCATATCTTAGGTGGAGAAAAATTATAGGGAGTTCATTTGTCAACTCATGGATATAGCCAGGTTCGGAGGAAGATGTATATGTTGCTTCAATGTTAGTATAATTCGTGAGTGCATTCACTCAGTATATAATAAGTTCGGGACTAATATTCCAAATTCAGATGCGAGCGCTTGTTTCAAGTACCTACAACAGAGACACTTGGTGTTCGGCTTTTTGATTTCCCTATCACCGGTGACTTATGATGAGCAGCAAAATGTCATTATTGCAGAAGCCCACATTTGGGATTATGTTACTATGGCAATTGTCTAAACCAGTACACATTAGTTGTTCATATATATACATTAACTATCTTCTTCGGCTAATTACTTTTATTTTGATTTTTTTAGAAATATTCACTATCTGAGGCATACATGATAAGAGAAGAAGCGCAGTAGACTGAGTTATGTGACATCTTCAACCCTATAAAGCCAATAGATATGTTTAATAAAGTAGAGGTGATACAAATATGTGACGATAGTTCATCTGTACCCAATCCCAATGCCAGCAATATTGTTAATGTGGCCATCCCATCTCTTGTACCTATCATGAGCCAATCTTTGGATTCTTCTTTTTAGAATAATCTTGTCCAACTTTACAGACATGATAGTATAAGCCAGGAATCAATCAATGATGTTAATCGAATGCCTATTGTGAACACATTTATTCCTTATTTACCTAATTTGTTCATCCATGGACTGACGGTAATGATAGGGAGTTATTTCAACTTTTGAATCCTGTAGCCTGTAGGGGGCAAGCGAGCTCCAATACCTCTACCAACAATACTCCAAAATGCTAGGTCAAGAAGTGATATTCTATCTGCCTTCCTAGTAAGGCGTAAGTAGGGTGTAGTGTGTTTTAAGTTAAGTTGGGTGTTAGATGTTAAAATAAGTCTTATTGGATATACATCTTACCTCAAGGATTATCGCTTGTGTGGGTGTGTAAATCTTTTAGTTGCTTTATCTGTCTTAAAATTTATTTTGTGTGTTTCATTTGACATCTCTTTTAATGTTTGAAGCTATTTATTTGCTTCTCTGACATACATTTTGAGAATACAATTTATGCTTTCCATATTCATTAAATTTAAAGTTGAGCCTTACTTAACTAGATACAAATTTGAAGACATATTACAAATTGACAAGCACATTCTTTAGAACTTAATGTAAGGCAATATTTGTTAAATATGATAGCATGAGTGAAACTTGTAGAGTGTGTAACCATGAATGGTCACAGTCTATGACATATGTTAAGTTTCAGTGCATCCCACTCCAGTTTGTATAGCCACAAAGACTATGAATTGAAAATCTTAACTAAATGCTGTTTGCATGGGTTATATACATTCCACAATCATGCAAAATTCAATTGTCAACTCATGCATTCAACTAAAACTACATATGGTGTCTTACTTTTTCCAATACATTATTGGGTAGACAACATTATAAAGCATGTCTTTAGAAATTGTATATGATAATTGTTTTGTTTACAATACTCATGATTAGAATAATCAATTTTGTTTTACTAAAGTTACATATAAGATGTAAGATTTGGTCAATGCGCAACAAGTAACACCTTGTGTGTATTGTTGTACACATTAGTAGTGATATAGTGGAATATTGGGGATTATAGCAATCTTTAATTTGCCAATATGTTTCCTTTCTCATTGTATGTGGAGATGCATATCAACTATGTACTCACACTATTCTCTCAGTCAATTGGTTATAGAAGTTTTAATTTACAAAATATAAATATTTATACATAAATATAAGAAACATACAACCTAAATTACACCTATGTTTTTGTTCAGAAATAGGTTACAAAACTTATGAGCAGCCTTTGGATACAAATTGGAGTGAAAGGCATTCGACGCAGGAAAGAAAAAAATATATCAATATATGTTTGTGATAGTACACTTGGGTTTAGAAATGAAATTACATCAAAAAATGTCTTGTGATAAATGAAATTATAAACATAGTAACTGCAACGAAGGTAGTGTCTTCTACCACCTGAACAATTTTGACATCTAATTTCGTAAAATATTAGTAAAGACAAAATTAGGGACACAACATATTAGTTATAGATTTGAGTGAAATTTAACATCAGACGGCCTGGCTAATAGAAAAAAGTTAATAATCAATTTTAAACATATATATTATGGATACATCCATTCCTATATGCAGCAGTCAACATAAAATTAGAAAATTAGTTTATCTTATTGTGATATTCCAAAAAGGAGGCCACGAATGCTGTTTAAATTTCCACTGCCAAAGGGTGGCATCACACACACTCTTCAGTGGCTTGTCAACTAGTAGAGTGACAATGCCTGTGTGTTGAATCACTTGATTGGGCATGCACATGTGATCAAACTTTGTGGAAACTTATACATGCTTTTAAAAATTATGACCATTCATGGAACCTATCTATCACTTGATAAACCACTAGGAAACTAAATAATACAAGTTTTTCAAATAACCAAAGTTCTACATTCTGGTTTATATTTCAGTAGAAGAACATACATATAAACGTAAGAAGACTCATGCCTCCACTCTTTACATAACCTATGTCAACTCACTTAAAAATATACCATCCACAATTCCCTAAATCTTTACTTTAGATCCCTATCCGAATATAAGGCAAACTGGGCAGCATTATGCTTCAAGCAATACAGAATGTGTCTACTAAGCAGAAAGGGTGTTACGGAAACTGTGTTACTAATCACCTGGAACCTTTTAACTGTCCAAATGAAATCAATTAACATAAATGAGCGAGAGAGATATAAAACTGATGATTAGTATATTACAAAGCCATAACATAAGCATTCTTTCAAACCAACCATGAGTCAACCCATGTAATGCAACTTTTTCTACCCCACTTTACATACAGAATCATCCCAAAACATTACCAACTCAAACAAAGTTCATAATAACCACAGTTATTTGACCTTGGGTGGATTAAGGGACATGGATTACTCATAAAATGTGCACTACTCACAAATATCAAGCAGTGACAACTCATGTTTGAATCACAAACCACCATATAAGATAAATTGCACAGAACGAGACTTGGCTTCTTTGTTCATTCTCCAAAAAGCATCTATGTCTAATTTATTGTGGGCAAAATGATAGGTAGCCCTAATTTGATCATCTAATGACAAGTCTTACATTACAGTGAGTGCATCAAATAGAGACATCCTTAACGAGAAGTTTGCAATGTGCAAGCTTTTTAGCAATGTTCACCATGGTCATTTTTATTTCTTCAATCAATGACCCCATTATCTTCTCAAAGTTAATGGTACTCTAATCAGACCTCTTGCGCTTGCCAGTTGAGGATGTATTATTTTTTGTACCTGACGATGATGGTGGAGCTTCAGAGATGGCATCATTATCAATAATGTTGCAATCGGTGAATGCATAAGGAGTATCCACATAATTAGCAGACTTTTTGTTGTTATCTACTTGCACACTGTGCAACAACTCATGAACAACGTCCGCAACATCAAATGCCTCATCCCCAGTAGCCCTATCATTATCGAATATCTCTAACCAATTCATGTACCACGGATGCGGCTTTTCTCTCAACTTCGATGTATTAGGTTTCACCTAACCATGATAGTTTTATACTCATTAATCGAATAAATTTATGGATGTGTAAACCCAAGTAACAAAACTTTTTACCTTGACGTAATCAACCCAAAAGGCTCAGACTCCACAATAATCATATGACTAGTGGGGTTTACGAAAACCCCAGCTCTTCCACTACAACTGATAATACCTTGTAACGTCTCATAAGTCTTTTTCCACACTTATAGCTTAGATTTAATATGCTTCACTATGATACCATTCATGGGGAATTTTTCTCTCAGCATAGATTCCAACATGACCATGTAACCGCCCTTAAAAGACCCATCATGATGCCAACCTTTGGACCGTAATAATTTCAATGCATGTAACAATACCTCTTCCTCTGGTTGGGTCTAAAAATGGCCAGGGCAAGCAGGTCCCTTGCTTGAACTTTTAGTACTTTGAGAGGAGCATCCAAATTGTGCCATCACTTCTGGCATATCATATCATAATATGAATTACCTAACATCAATCAGAATAGGGCAAAGTATTCTAACTCCTATAAATATCAATGGCCACACACTTAAAAATGCGTCAAAAATAATAGCATATTATGACATATAGCTAAGTAGTTTTGGTAGCAACAATGATGTAGGAAGTAAGCCACACATACATATATATGTATATATTCCAACATAATTCCAAACATAGAAATCTGCCTCATATATACGCTATAACTAAGCAAAAGAAAAAATGTGGATGTAAATTCACATGTCTACTAGAGTTATGTTACTTCCTAAACACTGCACAAGCCTACTAACTCCTAGACCAAACCCCTATACAAGATTGGTACATATTGCTAGCAAGTGCATCTCACCAATTACTCCACTTGGATGAGCTCAAAATAATCTCTACGTGATCAACACCCATTATGTTCCCACCATCGTGCCCATCTAACACCGAATCCTCCAAGGGATCAACATCTATATGTGTTCAGATGTGATTGTGCAAAAGTGCACGAGCCAATATTATCACATTTTGATATTTGATAGGATAGAAAGTGGGACTACGCATGACGACCCACCATAACTTTAGAAGTCCAAATGCCCTCTCGATTACATTGTGTGCTCTTGCATACTTCATGTTGAAATACTAGCATTTGTTTTGAGGTGCAGATGCTCCATCGCTCTATTCATCAAGGTGGTATCGAATTCCATGATATGGAGTCAGGAATCCCTCATAATTCGTATAGCCAACATCACATAAGTAATAATTCCCTATCAAACATGCCCTTAACATCAGAATATACATTACATTTGTTTAGTAGTATAGGTCAACATTAAACCAATAATGGGAATCATATTTAATAGCTTACCAATACGTATTTTGAGACCATTTCATTTGCTCACCGCTACACGTAAAACCCTACTATTAGCAGCAAATCCCTCCCATCCAACAAGAAGATAAATAAAATTCAACTTATGATTGCAAACACCCAAAATATTTACTGCTGCCTCACCCTTTCTGCTCATGTATCGGGTTTGTTCACCCACAAGTACATGAACCTCGATATAGGTGCCATCAAGTGCACTGAGATAACCCTACAAATGTATAAATAGAGCAATAAAGGTAATAATCTTGATCAAGATAGTCAAATGCAATAAAGTTAGTTTGGGAAACACCAAATATAATTACCTTGAAGCATTGGCATGTATCGTTCATACAATCCTCATCAATAGGCTGAGGCACCACGAGGAGCAGCAAACTTATCTTAATAACAGATTTAAGATATTATTTAAAATATTTGCTAACTGTCTGGCCAAATCTTTTGAAATTGTGTTTAACAATCCTATTCTTTTTATAGTGTGTTATAATGGACAAAAAAGTTGCAACCTTCTTAGGGATCCCAACAAATTTTTCATTTCAAAGGCCACCTATGTACTTCAATAAGTAACAAAGCCTCCAAAACATAGCCCGATCCATACACAGATTATTGATACATGCTTTGTCATTATCTTCTACTATCTCTTTCAAATGCTTTAATTGATAAGGAATTTTAGAAATGGCGCTCCACCTCCTAGGGACCTGACTACATCTATTGCCATGACTCTCACAGTACATAACATAACCATGATAAAGCACATACATGCAAATAAATATTTGTAGTGAAAATAGATAAATGGACAAAAAAAGATGTATTCTGCTTTCCCAATCCATGCAATTGGCTCGGCAATTCTAAATAGATACAAAATACAAGTTAATAAGTGTAAGAAACAAATTCCTAAGACATCTGATAGAATTTTATGGCCACTAAAGATACTTAGATATATATATCAAAATATGAGAAGCTTTGTCTGTCATGGCAAAAAAATAAAAGGTACCAACTTTATTCATTCTATATAAAATTAAAGGGGGAATAAGTAGCCTCCTAAATGCATGGAAAAAGGTAGAGGGATGTGGAAAAATTAACTAAATTGTTGGATGGATATGGCATACTATACTAATTCTGTTCTATTTTCTTCTCTAATTTATTTCGTTGCTTATGAAACTAATAGTTTTTTTCGTGGGTATAAGTCAGTCCTATTCTACACAAAAATAAGAGTACTCCGATTGCTTGCCATATTTTGTAACTTACTATAATGCACTTGACTTCATCATCAAATTTCACTAATGTCGGAATTTATATATAGTTGTGTCCTATATTTCATATGTCTTAATAGTGGGTTATTTGGAGTTAAATTTGAAGATTACATCCTAGATGATATAAATATGAAAAACCCAATGACCTATTCATTAATTGTCTTCTTATGCATTATGTAGGGTGTCTTTAGTGATTTACGAAGAAATAAGAGCCCTTAAGGTAATCTATGAAGGAAACACCTACTTTTATGATACTGTACATAGTTTCCCTAACATAGATTTTTTGCTATAATCATGCTCATGATTATAAGGCCGAAAGCCGGGTACCTTCAATAGTGTAATCATGTTGGGAATTTTTAAAAGCTTCTTTGTTGGAGTCTTGCTTTGAGCAATAATGTCTATGTAAGGACGCTACAGGAACCACAACTATGATTGCACTATGAAGAGAAAATGAAATAATATAAAGAATCTATTTGGGTATTTATACCCAAACAGATTCCCTGTTGAAATCCCAATTCACACAAAATTTACAATAATATTTCACATATACAGGGAGTACACGAAGAGTAGAGCCTAAATGTTGTAAACATTTCTATTGAAATTTAATAATCTACAAATTTAGGAACCACTAAAGATTACCTTGGAGATTAGGGATCAAATCCTAGCTTGACGAATATAGTTCCACTTCACCTAAAAGCCCCTTTGCAGATCAATAGATGTATGAAACAATCCTCTCCAAAATAAGATAGGGATGATACCCACACTTGTAGATAAACATTTTGATTAAGCCAAATATTAGACACTTGAAGATAGGCAAAATGAAAATAGATTTATAGGCTCGAAACTTACAAGAGCAGATAAGAACAAATTAGGGAAAGAATGCCACTTTCAGCAGTAGCTCATGTTTTATAAGTTATTAGGGCTAAATCAGTAGATGGGCAGATGAGATGGGAAGGCAACAGGGAGAACTTGGCTTCACCCCTTTAAAATGTATTCCTTTTGAAACAGTACGATACAGTGGGTGGAGTGCAAGAAAAGAGAATAAAGGG
>JACGDI010005421.1:0-39483 GCA_014898725.1 Jacaranda copaia | reverse complement strand
CTCATGCACAGTTTTGGGTCAGCAACAAATGCGGGCTAACATGTGTCTATAGTCTTTCATATCAAATGCTCAATTACCGAAGATTATTGCCCCTAGTCCATTGCAATCATGGGAATCAAACATGGCCCAAAACTACATATAATAAATAAAAATATAAATTTATGTGGGGTCAAGTGTTGAAAATAAGAATTGATTTGGGAAGAAAGGGAACAAAAATTTGAAGCACATGGGTTGCAACTTGCAACAGCACATATGTGGGGCTTGACTATGCTAATTCCTATAAATAATGTGAGTTTTTGACGTACCAATATCTATATAAAAAAAAGTTAAAGTCCCAATTATAAACAATATTGGTTTTTGTTGAGTGTTTTGCAAGATTGACTTTTTCAACAAGCATGTTTTCTTTGGTTGGTAGGATGCAAAATTTTGTTAAAATTGAATGGATGTTCGATTTTAAAAAGTTTACTATAAATAACTTTTCATATAATATGTTGCTTAGGCAGTTGTGTCATACAAAATTTGTATGTTTTTATGTATTATTTAAATAGTAGAGTAAGAATTAAAAATATAGATTCATATTTAAGTAATATAATATATATATATATATATATAAGTATCTATTTTTTTTATTGATGTAACAATTTGAAATTGTTATTAGCTTTTAATGATATTTTCAATTAAAAATGTTTTTTTAGATAAAAATGTTTGACTTTATTTTCAAAAAATTGAAAATAATTTCATAATGAATTTAAATAATAGCTTTATCTGAATATAATTTGATTGAAGTGATATATAACACAATGAGGATCCCACAATAAATTAAAATATTATTTTTCTTATTATTTTATACTAAATATAGCGTCCATATATTAATCTCAAATCTATATATTTTTTTATTTTCACATAAAAATTAATAAAAGATATAATTTCATTTTAATTTTTTTAAAATGATAAATTAAAAATTAAAACTAAAAATAAAATTGAATGAATAGTTAATAATAAATTAAAAATTAGTATAATAACAATAAGCAAAAGGAGTAGGCATTCATACGGTCTTATACGTAGAGGACAAATTAATAGGTGTTATAAATTGGGTTGGGTCTTGGACCCCTGACTGAATAAACATCCATATTTGAGTGAATTTTATCTATATTTAGAAGGAGTTTTAATTCTATTGTTTTAGAACTCTTCCTTTTGAAGAGATGTGAATAGATAATACTTATCAATAGCTAAAATGATAATTCTTCCTTGTGTGGGATAGACGTTATCTATATCTCCTTTCATACTCTTAGTTAGATTGGACTTTTGGAAGACTCACCTATACATCAACTCTCTTCCTAGGAGTTTAAAATACACAACTTGAGTATTTACTCTCACCATACACTCTCTCTATATTCACAGTTCTTTTTCCCTCAATCTTTTTTAAAGTATCATCAAAATGTCTTCGAGAGTTTAAGCTGTGCAAGTTTGTAGAAGCTCTATTAGCAAACCCATGAGATGACTAGAAATTGAGAAAGTTGTTTGATATTTGAAGGACATAAAGTTTATACTTGGGAGATGATTGAATCAAGAAACTTGAAGTCCATGTGCATTCAGAAGTTTATAGGCAAGTGCCAATCAACATGGCATTCACGAAACTCCCATTGATCAAAGAGGCAACATTAAACAATCCATCTTAATTCTATGTGGATATTATTTATTTATAAGTAATTATTTTCAACTATGGTATTGGAGACAATTGGCTAACCTTGATGGTTTAGTATTTAGTGATTGGCGCCCTATTCTTATATAACGCAATATTAGGTTGTCTAGCACTCAACAATTTTAGAGCCATTGTTTCCACATACCACCAAAAAATCAAGTTTTTCATCTCAATTGAAACTGAAGAATTGATCTGTAATATAAAAGAGGCCTGAAAATGCTATGCTTTGTCTATTGACTACAAGCGTTTCAAGCTCCCAGCAACACTAATCACAAGGTCTAAAAACTTGGCTAAATAGGAGAGTATGACAAGAAAGAGAAACGTGGAAGATGCGACAAGCTCGATTGACACTTGCAAATGGGAATAAAACCACAGCTAACAGACTTTTCCCAAGCTCAAAAGCAAACATACTTTACCAAAAAGAAGTCAATCTTTTATTATAAGATAGCTGTCCTTTTTTGTCGGTGACTTTGCCCGTGTGCCTTATCTGTTATTTCATTAAGTTAATTTTTGATTATGGACTTTATGCTTGCTTGTTGCGATAAAGCTTATGTTCTTATTACACATTCCTACAACTATCGTTTATTTGGAAAACTTTGGGAAAAAAAGAAAGAAAGCTGCTCAGCTAATTATGTTGCATTGAACACCTCCGACAACATCAGTAAACGAAACCAAAGGAAAACATATTGGGGATTGCAACCAAGATAGCTTAAAGTAATAGGATTGGAAATGCTATTGTGCTAATAGTAGACCACAGTTACTTGGGAATGTCCTGACCATTTTGGCAATTGACATGGATTGCTTGATGAGAATGGTTGATAAACACTAGAATCGAACTCCCCTATGAGAAAGCATACTAACCAAGATAAACTTTTGGATCAAAGGCACAAGCCCACCACTCAAAACTTGTTTGTTCACCAAACCCCCTGATGAGAAAGGTGAATCAATCAAAATAAAATGCACCAAAACTTACTATCAAATATCAACTACAAATTGTCATATATAATCCTTGCCGAGCCATGCTTTCTAATCATACTAGTTAATAAGGAATAAAAATGGGGGTAGAGAGGGATACATAGTTGAAAGCAAATACGTAGTCGAGAAGCAAGGTCATCAATAGAAACATAAGTCATTGGTACTAGATAAATGAAGAAAGCATTAGAATTGTTCAAAAACGTTGTTTTAATTATATGCCAATTGAATATGAAATAGATACATAGCAAAAACTTCAAGATTCATCCTCGAGGGGCGGTGTGGTACAGTTATCGACAGGATCAGTGCTAAAGGTTGAGGGTTTGTCACTTGTCCTCCTAATTGTTCGGGTAGCTTCCTTGGCCGCTTGCTCAGCAATGATTTCATTTACAAAGTTCAAGTTGAATTTATATTCTTCTTGAATGCCCACCTTGTCATCTCCCTCTGAGTTGGAGAATGGTTGGAGATTACCACCAAGCACGAGATTTAGCTTCGTTTCATCACCTTGATATAATCTTTTGTTTAATTTTTTGCTCAAAAAATTAGAAGTCCATTAGATAAAGTTCAATCAACTTACTTTTATTTTTATCACTTTAAGTCGTATTTTTGATAGCTTAAACAAAAACAATGAATTTAAAAGTACCTAAACACAATTTCAAATACCAATACCAATTTTATAAAAAGAAAATCTAGTCTTTATTTATATGCAAGTTAACTACCTAGATTCCTAGAGGTTTGACCTATTTACAGAAAAACTCATAACTATAAAAAAATATTAATGCCTCTATTTACTTTCGTCTTTTATTTTACAAAAACTGTGAACTTCTGTTTACAAAAAAGATGATGTCAAAAAAAAAAAAATTGAAAATTCAAAAATATCCTTGAGGTACTATTTTGATATTTTATTAAGATGATACTATTCTTGAACTAGATTGTAATATATATATATATATATATATAAAGGTTTAGTTGATAAAAATTTACAACCTTACTTTTTTTTTCTTTTTGTTTGAAAGAGCAAGTGCTCAATGCATCTCCACCACCAAACATCCAGCTCGGACCACCAATCCTATAGGCGAGAGATTGAATATGACAATTTGCCCAACTAAGACACTATCTGGAAGAGGAAAGCTAAATTTGGAGCTAAGAAAGAGCTCAAGATGGGGCAAATCATACTAGGTGATGTATCAAAGGCCACCAACCCCGGAGCATTCTTAGACATAGACTTCGAAAAGGAATTGGTAACCTTCCTATGAGAGAATCATGATGTCTTCTTCTAGAGTATGATGGACGAATTTTACTAGATGTGATTATGTAGCACCTCAAAGTGGACCTAAATGCATGACCAATGAATTTAAAAAGAAGAAACTGCGGAGTAGAGTGGAACTAAATAATCAAACAAGAAGTGGATAAGCTACTGAAAGCTATATACATTTGACTAGCCTAATACCTTGAGTGAATGGCCAATGAAGTGCTAGTGAATATGCATTCACTTCGTGGACTTGAAGAAAACTTGTCAAGATGACCAATTTTCGCTCCCCATGATAGATGCGTTAATGAATCCCACATTAGAGTATGAGATGCTAAGTTTTTTGGACACTTACTAAAGTATGACTAGATTTGTCTAACCAGAAAAGACCAAGAGAATACAAGCTTCATAACTGTGCATGGAATATACGGCGATAGTACAATGCATTTTTGGCTCAAAAATATTGATGCTCCTTACTAAAAGCTGTGAACCACCTATTTAGAGATATGATTGGATGAAATACAAAGATGTACATTAATCACATGCTAGTCAAAAGCAGCAAACAAAGCAACAACCTACATAATTACGAGGAATATTTCACTATCATAAGGAAGTTCAACATGCAAGTTGACCCAAACAAATATGCCTTTAGCATACGTGGAGGAATGTCCATAGGGTATATCATTTCACAATATAGGATAAAAGCTAAATCAAAAGAGATAAAAAGAGCTCAAAATGCCGTCTTCATGGACCACCAAGAAAGTACAAATATTGAAAGGTGTTTAGCTACTTTAAATTATTTCATCTCCTAGTCTACTGAGAAGGGACTTCTCTTCTTCAAAATTCCAAGATGAACTAAGGCCTTTGAGCAAACTGAAGAATATGAAAGGGCGTTTTAGCAACTACAAGCATACTTGATATCACCCCTACTAATGTCGCAAGAAATGTCAATCAGTATATTTGTCGATGGTGAGAGGTCGGCTGAGCATTTTTTGGATTAGAAGGTCGAGCTAGGTTTGAG
This sequence comes from Jacaranda copaia, assembly GCA_014898725.1. Lineage (NCBI taxonomy): Eukaryota > Viridiplantae > Streptophyta > Magnoliopsida > Lamiales > Bignoniaceae > Jacaranda > Jacaranda copaia. Next base: position 34,539 of record JACGDI010005421.1, on the reverse strand, counting down.
TGTATAGGTTATTATGTAGGAAGTTTTAGTATATAGGTGGGAATTTGATCTCATGAATTGATCCCTACAACAATAAATGAAGGAGTATTTATAGTGGAGGGCTCAGTTGGCTTAATACTGTAGAGTTCATATGTCTTGCTATTCGAGCATATAGGTGGCCACCTTAGAGGGCTGAGATCTTTCGGGCATATGGGTCTGGGTTGGGTGGTTGGGTTGACCCATATAAAAAGATGTAGACGTTATGGTTATTTTAGGGTTTTGGTTAGTAGTATGGGTATTTTGGTCTTTTAATAATTTTTCTTCATCACCTACTATCTGAGGTAGTTAAAGATGGGAGAACTATTGTATCTATACTAGCTACTATTGAGGTAGCAGTTAGTGTTAGTTTAGTCTGGGAGCAAGAAAGATAATGTTAGCCTATTTACTATATTAGTTGGCTTTTATAAAGCCTGGAGATAAGATACTCCCTAATTGAAAAGTTGGCCCTTTTTAAGTTGATAGTTGCTCAGGAGCACTAGTCTTAAGTGCATTAAATTATAATATTTACTAACCATTTATTGAAGAGGATAACAAGCATTCTAGAATCCTCGAGAAGGATGGTCAAGTGGGTTGTTGAGTTGAGTTAATATGAGATCGAATATATTCGCGATTAGTTATCAAAGTCCAAGTTTTACCTATCTTTGTAGCTAAAGGTGCATGAGTCGATGCTAGGAGTTTTGTCCCCATCTAGACTCTATCCACTGAAAGGTCCTCCACTAACTCCAGAAGTAGTAATTGAGTAGTCTTGGAGAGTCTCCAAGGCGATAAGTTTGAGTGCACTATGAGATTCAATTTTCCAATTTCTAACTATAAAGCTGAAGATATGAGGAATTGATTACTAGAACGAAGTTAGCCTATGTAGCTGGAGCGTGGCATCTATAAGCCCACAACAACTCTCAATTAGTGGTTAACCAAGTCATAGGCAATTATGAGGTCAAAGACGAAGAGAGCATGGAACAATACTTCTGTTGGAACTTCACTCTAACATAAATCCCATGTAAGGAGAACTTGGACACAAATCAGCCAGCCAAAGCAACTAATGATCTTGTAGCGGTTAAAAGCTAGTAGAACACATTCTTTCCCCTTGAGGCTTGAAACTAAGAATTCCTATAAAGCACAACTAAAATGTTCCTTTAGGTAATGGATATTAGGGACTAACACCGCATTTTGGATGACTCCCATCATGAAGTACCTTAGGATGGTGTTGTTCCTAGCAACCTGAAGAAAGCACGGCAAGTGAAAGTGAGAGCAGTGAGATTTACATTGCTAGAGGGAGACTTTTATAGACGTGGATTCTCCTAGCCTTACCTAAAATATTTATCCTTAAGAAGAATAGAGCACATGATGTAATAGATCCATGAAGGCCACGATGAAAACTATTTAGGACCAAGATCTTTAGCAGAAAAGATCCTCAGGCAAGGTTTTTTCTAGCGAAATAAGTCAAATGGTATCCTAAACTTTGTGAAAATTTGTTGACCCTGCCAAGAGCATTCCATCTTAAACTATCAACCTTACACCCTCCTCCAAGAAAAGATAAATGCATTTCGCCTAGTAGGGGATGGACATTGGGGGTCCCAAGCCACAAGCCGACAAAAATTCCTTATAATTCTTATTAACTATTTTTCCAAGTGGGTTGAACCTGAACACTTGGCACATATATATATGTGAAAGAAGTCATAAAGTTCCTTTGAAAAAATATTGTGTGTAGGTTTGGGATCCCTTGAATGTTGGTTTTGAACAATAGGATCTAATTTACTAAGGCCAAACTCATAGATTGGTGTAATGAGTTCTCTATCAAGTAGTTCTTCATGTCAGTAACCAACCCTAGAGCTAACAGATAGGTTGAGATCACAAATTGGACCATACTCTTAACACTTGAAGATGCGACTAAGAGATGCTAAAGGAGATTGGATAAACGAACTCCCTTTTTATATTGTTGGTGTACTAAACCACTCTCAAAACCTCTGTTGAAGAATTACGTTTCAAGCTGTTCTATAGTGCGAAAGCCATAATTCTAGTTGGATAAAGAGTTGTGAGAATTTTTTAGTATAAATTATTAGTTTAAGATGTGTATATACTTCAAGATTTTTTGTATATAGTATAGATTAGTGTTTCAAGATTTTTCTTAGAAGCAAAGTCGACTCATTGATTTTTCTAATTTTTTCTCTTTTTGAAATCCAGCTACTATCTACTAGTCTAGTCACCTCGTTCTGTAGATCCTAAAATTAGTCTAGCAATTGTTCAATTCATTGCAAAGATCACCTGTTGGCTTTTTTGATTCAATATCAATTCCTGGTATGTACTTGTTCTCGATTCTTTTAATTGAAATGATGCTTTTTTATACATAACATATAGATATACATGTAGATATCGAAGTATGATTTATATACACAACCCATACACATACAACAATACAAATTCAATGTTACGTAATTTCTAGATTGACAACTTAGAAAATCGAAAAAAAATTGAGCTTTTAATCATCTATAAATTTACTTTTTGTAGCATCATCCATCAATGTAATTCCTTTAATGCCAATTTGTATCCCGATGATATTTGTAGAAATCTACATTAGAGAAGATATACGTTTGATACAAAAGACGAAGAGAAACTGAGGGAAAAAATGCCTAATTCATGCTCGTATATATCAAATATAAAGTTCCAAGAGAAAAAAGAAAAGGATCCATCAAGAAGACAATTACTTATGCTTCAACACCTTGAGAAGAGCAACTGGCTTTTCAACTGAACTAGGAATCACAATATTGAGCCTCTTAGCTTCAATTATGTGATAATTTTGTTCTAAAAAGTTTCTTTGTACATTATTTAGTTTCTAGCCCTCTCTCTTAACATATGTGTTTACTGTAAGTTTACTTATAAGTTTCATTTGCAGTTTGATTCATGAACCCAAATTTCTTCATTGCTTTATCATTGATTGTACACACGGTTTGACTAATTTCATTTCCATTTGTTCTTTGGTGTAATGTCTTTTTGGTTGGAAAAATTATTTAATTATAGGAATTTCGTTATATACTGATTTTTTTGATTTAGTAAATATCTTTCTGTAGAGTTTTGTATAATCTTTTGATTACAAAAAATATTATCATATAAACTATTAATGAATTTTTATTATATTGAATAAAAAATTTTCAAAATAAAAATATGTCACACTCAAAAAATACTTATATGCCCGAAAACCGCATGCAACCACTACTGGTATATAATGAAGACTGTTTTGTTTGCAAGTGTTGCACTAGAAGCCCAGAGCAATAGAAAATGTAACGCTGTAAAGGCCAAGAAAGAGGGAAAACAGTAAAAAAATATTAATATATGAAATTTAGGTAGGTCAGATTTTAGTATTGACCGTCTTGAATTGACAAGGGGTCATAGGTTCAACATAACGGAAGAATCTCTGTTACGTATAACCCAAAAAAACGAGAGTGAGAGATACAGAGAAGAAAAAGATAAAAAATCCTCATGTTTGTATGGATGCATATTAGCTGTCACTCTGAGAATGATAGCCCTCTTTTGTGTGGTGTATTTGTGTTAGGTCCACATATACATTTATTATTTAGATGCCTTTGCATTATTGAGCTTAGCCCCTTCAATTTTCCGTCTTTTTGATGTTTTGTCATTTTTCACGATGTACCCCTAAATCCAATGTTGTGGTCTTGGAGGATTTGGAGACTTCTTGGGAGGTTGTTGGAGCGGAAACCAATTAGATATTATTATTGTTACCGATTGAAATTCATATGAACTCTTGTGACATTCATATCTTGCTTTGATTTGCTTCTCTCATAAAATTTAGCTCTTTGCTAGATGTGTAAGAATAGTAGGCATTTTGGGCCATACCTTATTGCATTATTTGTCGTTACATTATTTTTTCTGAGACTTGACGTTGTGTTTTATTGTATTATAGTACATTGAATGCAAGTGTTACTTAATTATATTGACGAGACCTTACACTCTATATTAGGATAAGTAACTTGGCGTTGTCTCTAATAACGTCTTAAGCCATATAAAGGCATGATTGGCCGAAATAAATTAGGAGCAAGGGCATTCTTAATTAATTCATGTTGAGCTGTTGAGGCCTAAAAGGCTTTAAATTGCTAACAATATAATAATGGCCACATAAGATCCTAAGTTTCATGTTAACATGTACTAACACATAAGGGTGGGCAGAAGTTCTACAATAAAAATAGAATGAAGGGCTAGATTGGCGCAATATCTTTTCCCTCAAAAGAGAAGCCAAATTAATTTTCCTAATATTCTAAAAGAGGGAAAACTTTTCATGCATATTAAGGAGAGGGATATTTGGACTCAATTGATGTAGACTTGGGTTCTTGTTTGCCACTCAATTGATGAAAGAAAGAGATAGGTAAATATGTCCTCTTATGAGAGGAGTCTAATAGAAGATTTCAAATTTTCCTTTGACCTTCACATTTGTAAGGGACCATATGGGATGCTAAGATCATAGTTATCTAACTCTCTTCTATCCAAAGTATCGTGAATTGATTCTCGCATACTAATTTGCAGTACTTTTATCAATTGGTGCTCTATGGTACTCGAATTAATACTTTAAAATATGTGAATTGGACTATTAAAAGTAAAAAAAAAAAAAACAATACATCAAAAAGTTTAATTAAAGTTTATTAGTATGCCAAATTTTTTTATCATTTTTAATATGTTTTATAGAATTCTCATATTCATAAAATAAAAAAGTGAAAAAGGTATTATAATAGAAATAATATAAATATATATATATATATATATTCTTTTTTTTTTTTTTTGCATAGTTGATAAAAATCATTTAATTATATTTTAATTTTAGAATACAATATGTTTCACTACTTTAGAGGAATCAATGAAAAGGTAAATGAAAAACGAGGCTAATAAATAACAAGATGAAAAGAGTGAGACAAAGTAAGCATAAATATTCAAAGTACCTCAAAAAAATGAAAGAGGAGACAAATAAACAAAGCAACAATTAAAAGTATATTGAAATGAAAAAAAGATAAAATAATTAATGTAGCTAAATCATACTCTCTACTCAAAATTTTAATGCATGACTTTCCACATCACAAAAACTTATCCGTACATATGTAAGACATCTCACATGTTTTCTCTCATCCAACTTAATCTATCAATATGATATTTGGCATTGATATAAAATATATGTGAATAGTTCTGTTTAAATTATATATATATTTTTATATAATTTTTTTAACTTTTTTAAAAATTTTATATTGAGAACGTACCAATTAAATTATATAAGTATATCATGTACTAAAAGAGCGTACGGACTAAGCTTATTCTAACATACTATATTTTAATAATGTGACGTAACACATACCCATACCCATACCCATACCCGTACCACGTGTCAACACCCTCTTAGTACTTTTCTCCCCTCATAAGAAAGAGAACTATTTTTTGACAGCCAAAATGGAAATTATTTCTTTCCTCTAGATATTTTTAACAATTCTCGGACTGATTTAGAATACGTTAGCTGTAAATCGCTGCAGAGTAGTTCTCTTGGACCTTCCCAAAAAGATAATTAGTGTAAATGAGGAAATTTTTCGAAGTCGAAATCTAAATGTTATGCATTTTTTGCCTAAGATTACATTAATTTTCTTGCAAATCAAAACGAATATATTTGTGGAAAAGAATGCTAGGTAGAGTGAAGATGGACCTTTTGAGTGTGGTGTTATATTGTGTATCTATCATCAACTATCAGTGCATGTCACCGGAAGCACATGATGGGCCTATGATCATATGCGCTCTTTTATTCTCTGCTGGCTTCTGCATGTCCTTGCCAGTCTCTTTCTCACAATGGCCCAATGATGCATTAATTCATTTTTTACGCCATTTATTCTATAAACCCTTCGAGGAAAAAGGCATTTCTCTGAGGAAAATTTTATGCATGACTATAAACTATTCTGGAGAAGAAAATAAGACAAATGATGCATGCTAATGAAGACCAAGCCTATCCTTTTAAGCTCAAATAAAGAGGTTGGGAGAAAATCTATTTTGACAACCAAATATATGTTGTCAATTCAGAGATAATTAACCTTAGCACTTGTGCAAATTCATGTTGAGTATGAATTCCATTTGGATCCCAAGGGCAATAGTTTCTGCCCATAAAAAACAAGAGATGTAGAGGAATTTTAACTGTATGTTTTGCAACTTGAATCTTGATTAGGCCCCGCCCCCGCCCCCACCCGCGCCCGGATGCATAAGTTGTAAAGATCAAATGATACTACATTAGTGCTTTATTGCAAAATGGTGCCATCCAGGCTGCCTAAGGAAGCCATGCATGTCCATATTATGCTGCCACTTCAATTCACAGCTTAATTTGGCATAACATTTAATGTCCACGGAGAAAGCACGTTTCTTGTTTTTTTTTCCATTTTGATTCAATGCATCGTTGTCATGATAAGAGATACATGCGAATGATCTAATTAACTATCAGCAATATTGTGCGTATGAGTTCCTTTTTTCCGTTCGATAAAACAACTTTCATGGGGTGTTTCGCAAGGGGATATAAACTCAAAACTTCTATCTGACGCAATATTCGGCTATGGAATTTTACTCTTAAGACCAAAATTGTCTAGCCTGGTACAAATGGAGGTACACCTGTCTAATCAGCCTTGAGATAAACTGTGGGAGAAGGCAGGTAAACAAATATTATCTCTGCCATATTCGCCATGTGTGACCAATATCAATTGTCCATGGATCTCTCTCTTTCTCTCTCTGCGCCACCACCCTCACCCACATCCCCACAAACCACTGGCAAGTTTGACTCTTCTTGAAATAGATGTATACTATCAAGGCAAAAGGATAAATCCAAGGAAAAATATAGCCAGCCTAGGATTTGAGAGTGATTTATTTGGTCTCATATAATACTGCTCTTCTTTCCCTTCTTATATATAGAAACAAACAAGGAAGAAACAGACCATATTTTCATACTTCTTACTTTACAAGCTCTCCCTCAAGACCTGCGCAGAAGAAAAAACCTACTCAAAAGTGCAATAGTGTGCAAATGAATGTATCAAGTTCTGAATGCAGTAGCGGATGTGAATCGGGATGGACTATGTACTTGGATCAACTCTCTAATCACACTGATACACAGGGAAGGGATTTTGCCCAAAACTATAAAGGAAAAGGGGAACATCATGTGAATGAGAATCATGAAGATGATGAAGATCTATCGATGGTTTCGGATGCATCATCAGGGCCTCCACACTTACATGAAAAATGCGCCGCTGAAACTCCTTGTTATGGCTATGCAGCTTCTGTTTCAGAAGACATAAAGAAAGGCAAGCAGAAAAGTAAAACAAAAGAGACGTGGGTTAAGAAGCAACAAAACTTGTGTTTTGATGATACTGCTACCTCTCCTGTCTTTCGTTCCTCTCAGGCAAGTAATTCAAGTAAACCAAAAACCAAAAAAGGAAAAGAAAAGAATTTCTGTATATATAGCTGTATCTATGAGTTCCCCTTAAATTCTAATGGATTAGTGTATACGTCGCCATTGAATTTCAGGGCAATGTAGCTCCTCCGGAAAATCATAACTCACAAGTATTTTCGGCTGCACATTATGAGGTACAGGATTTTTACATTCTTCTGATCTTACTTGTTGGGCTACTTTAGTCCCATCCCATTCCGTTCAACCACATATGAATTCCGTTTATGACATATCTAATATAAATATCTAATATTTGACAGGGTGAATCAATACCAAAGAAGCACTTAGGTTTCTTCAAAACTTCCACAAAAGGGAAATCAGGCGAGTTTTTTTGACTGGATATTTTGTGATAACAAACTGTTCATTGAAAAAACAATGGTTTCAAAGCCTAATATGCCTCCTTCCACGGTGTTTTCCATTTGTTTGTCTTGTCGACAGACAGTTTGCTGGGAAAAAAGGGGCAGTAAGAAGTGGCAAGAATATATTTTTCTGTCTATTCAGCTGCAATTGCTCGAGAGTTAGGGTTCTTCAAGTAAAAAGGAAATGGAAGATGAATTTTTAAACATCTTGTTTGTATCTCTTTTATATATCTTGTTTAATCTTTCTATCTATTCATTTTAGTTCCTGTTCATGCAGTAGGGAACAATCCAGAGATTATAATAAATGTCAAAAAAATAAATAAATAAATGTGAAGTAGAAAAAGGAACAATAAAACCAAAAAAACAAAAGAAAACGAACACAATTTTGTTGCCAAAGTTCCTTTCATTCGTATTAACTGTTGCCATGTAGACCTGCACATAAGGGAACTACAATATCATGTAACGTCCTTTAACATCAACAGACCTCCATTGTATCTATAAGTGTTATTAAATGCAAATCTTAGAAGGTTATGATGCAAGCTGCAAGAAGCATCTTTCTTGAATGATCGGTGAAATGAATTGAGAGTTAAATTTAGCATCTGAATCTGAATTGTCCAATTCTACATTCTGAAATCAAATACAAATTAAGGTCCTTGGGAAGAATATGGTCATTGATTATCAAGTAAAATGTTTCGATGATCAAATCAATAAAGTGAATAAGTAGGTAGAAGGTTGTAGAGAATAATACGATAAAGGTGAAAAACATAATTGCATACATGCACAAGTGTATGGAGAAAAATATTTATAGGTGACTGTCACTTCACATAATCTTTTTTAATTGAGGTGATTGAATCCAAATGACTATCCAACAAGCATCATTGTACAATGTCCTAGTTGATTGGATTAAGCTGAAGCGAGCTTGTTATAAAATATATGGATCCAACGAGTATTTGCAAAATATTTAACCTTCTAAAACAATTTTTTGTGTTATGACATTACTCGTCTAAGTTTGGAATTGCTGCTGCTCCAAATGACAAGCAACATTTCGAGAAGCCTAGCAGTGTGTGTAAAGCACATATAAGCACTACAATATGCAAGGGGAATAAAGAGAGATGGAAATGAGCGGGCAGCTCTTTCTACTAAGAGCATTGCCAGCCTAGCCAAGAAATAATTCTGGTGGACTTAAAGTGAACAAATCTGGGGAATGTAATGTGTTCCAAACTTGAAAAAGGGAACAGTATCTGTGATGAAAACTTGGTGCCAACTTCAATTATATTTCTTTGCTCCAAAATCCAATAGGGACAGCCCACCACTTATTGACAGATACATGCTATATATTTGTGATCCCCAAATTTATAATTATCGCAATTATTAAATTTGTTTTCTAATTGAATTATTCCAAATCTCAATTGAAGCACTTTCCATCCTTAGAATTTGAAGCCCATATATCTTTGCGACTGACGTAGATTTTGGGAAAAGGACAAGAGCTCCCAGCTATATATCTGTCCATAGTCCTAACAATCTCTCACTTCACGGTACCTCTTTAATAATTGAGAATAAATATGAATGAATGTTCGCACTCCTGACTTATCACGATTTATAAAGATATTTATCAACTTAAGCTAAAATTGAATTTAAATTACTAATATGGAAATTGTTGGAAAATCATGATTCAACATAAAATACAATTAATCATATAAATATATCAAATAGGGTGGTCTAGTGTTACCTTTTGATTAGCGGAAGACTTATCAATACCACCCCGAATCGAAGCTCGTCTATAAGCTTTGAATGTGTAAAAACTCTATGTCCTTTTATTCGAAAGGCATTCTATCGATTTCTTCTTCTCACCTTATGGAGTTGCTATCAAAACTTCCACAAGTTTACACACCTTAAACCCTTGAGGCTATTTGGTGGTATTTGAGAAAAGATTAAGAAAATTAACTATGAATTTGAGAGAATCTCTTATAAGTGAATACTCAAGTCGTGTGTTTTCAACTACTAGGAAGAGCACCTATTTATAGGTCAGTCTTCCAAGAGTCTAATTCAACTAGGAGATCTAGATAATGTCTGTCCCATATAAAAGAGAATTATCCTCCTAGATGTGGATAAATGTTGTCTATCCATATCTCCTCACAAGGAAGAGTTCTAATCCAACAAGAACTATTGTTCTTTATAGATGTAGATAAGAGTTAATTCAAATATGGATGTCTATTGGATCAAGAGTCCAAAACTCGATCTAATTCTTAACATCTCCCACTCATACATATAGATGTAGACAAAACCTTAAGTTTTTTATCGCTTTGATTCTCAACCTCTGCCAAGAATCACTTAAAACAATCAAGCACTTTTGACGGATGAGATAAGAGGTATACTAACCTACTACGTGAATACTCATAAATGAAAGTGAGGAAATAATATGCACCGTGCTGTGCCCTTATACTCATTGGTTCGTATATATTTGAGTGGACTATTTCTAAGGAATGAGTAGCCCTCTTAGCCTTTCCAAAAGGCTTTCGACAGGCTTTTTCTGCTAGACATAGTTCATACACAGAGAGATTGACTTTAGCGAGGGGCCTCAATAGGACTGCTCAAGCTAATCTAGTCATTCTTTCTTGCCTTATGTATCCCAATCTTGCACGCCATTTAACAAAATCAGAAACAATATCTATAGTAGAAGAAACAAAAGAAATGCAATCATGTGATAATTCTAATGTAAAAAATTCATTATACATAAAACTTAGTCCATAAAGGTCTTTACCAAGAAAAATAGAAAAATCGTTCTTAAACAAAAAAGAAAAACCATCTCTCAAAAGTACATTGATTGAAACTAAATTACATCGAATGCTAGGTGTATATTGCACATTATTAAGAAGTAGCTCACGTCTAGTTTTGAGCTTTAGCTGGTATGCACAAACTCTAAAGACTTTCTCTTGTGCATCATTCCCCATAGCAATATTGTGGCAGCATGCTGGCACTCGATGGTAATCTATGTATCCTATTCAATCTCTCGTCACATGTTTTGTTGCTCTTGTATCTACAATCTAATCAAGGAGAGAATTAGCAACTAATACATGTGAGCAAACAAAAGAATTGAGAGAGCTTTGTATGGGCTTTACCTTCTTCGGCTTAGTGCAATCACAAGCGTAGTAGCCTATCTACTTGCAATTAAAGCACTTAACTTTTCTTAGGTCTTTCTTTCCACCACTTTTTCCTCGATGACGTTTCATAGCTTTGTTGCCTTGTGGGGCCAAGTTTTGACTTTGAATATTACTTTATCTGGCACCAATCTGTTTGTTCCCACGCTTACCTCTATTTAGCTTACGTTGACCAGCATGTGTGACAAGAGTAGCTACTAGTGCGCGTTCCAACTCTCTACGGTTAGCCTCTAACTTAAGGTGATTGGTGACACTATCGAATGTATTTATTTGCTTATTATGTGTTAACACAAGCTTAACAAGTCCCCAAGTTTGCTCAAGTAGCAACCTAAGGTTAGGTAGAGCCTTTTGTTCATTTGTGAACTCACATCCAACATTTTAAAGTTTTCAAATCATATCTTTCATCACATCAAGATGTTGGATCATTGAATGTTTGGGATCAAGTACATACTGGTTAAACTTGAGAGTGAGTGCCCTTAGTCTAATAGCCAAGGTGCTACTATATGTGACCTTCAATACCTCCCATAGCTCTTTAGCTGTAGGATATTTTTCAAATTCACAGATCAAATTATTATGCATGCAGCTCAGCATGGTAAAGCGTGCACTCATATCTTGATCCACTCACTTATTGTATGCATCCAACTCACGATGATATTGGGCAATTTGTCCATTTTCTGGCTTAACAGGCATTGTATGGAAGTGGTGAGATGATCAAGGATTTTTTCTTTGTGCAACAAATATTGAATTTTTCTATGCCACATTGCATAATTTTAGCCATCAAGTTTGCCACTACCATTAAGGTCAGAAAAAGCTGTTTGGGCCTCCATAACCGTATGACATGCACATTTATGTTAGGTACTGTTCTAATATTTTATTTAAGATCCAAGTAAATTTTATTATTCTCTTTAATTCAATAAAATCAAAAATTTCACCATTAAGGCTAGTAATCATCACCCATTAAAGTAAAGAGTTTAATAAAATTACCAATCCAATAATAAAATAACTTTATCTCCATAAACAAATAATTTAAGCATTTACTATTTGAAAGCAACTTTCATAATCACATGGAGAATTTAATTCTAATCAAAAATAGAATCTCGATAATTAAATTGTATGCTCCAAAAATTCTCATGCTTGGTCATGAACAATTACCCATAATTTTTCATGTAAAAATAACAATCCATCGTAACCCATCGTTAACAATAAAAATTGCAAGTATTCACTATTTTACAAAAAACTTATGCATTTGAATTCAATTTAAACAGCAATTACCATACTAGTCAAATTCATGCAAAAACAATTTCCCTTAAAATCAATCATTGACTCCCCTAATTCCAATAAGAAGAGAGTATAAAATTCTTTTTGCACACAATTATCATATTTAAGAGCAATTATGGTACCACCATCCGCAGAGAATAATAAGCCAAATGCTTCAGGAGTCAACTTCGGCGGAAAAGTAATGACTGCCTTTAGATTTGCTGTTTGACTTGTTCAATATTAAGTAATTCAACAATGGCAGATAACTCAGAATTGGAAGCCAAATTGTAACGTTAAATTATAGGCAACTTCTCATTATATATTCGGAATCATAGCCTTCTTATTACAAACAAAACAAATTGAATTACAAATCCTCATTTTCAGAAATTACGAAATGGAAAAAAATTTTGAAAATCAGGAATAAATCCGAATAAGAGGATGTGTTAAATTGCAAATTCCCGTATTCAACTATTCTATCATATTATAAATTACGAACTTCAAAAAAATAACACATTCAATCAATTGAGATGCGAGATCGAGTCCTATTGACTTCGATACTACTGTTGGGAAATCATGATTCAACATATAATACAATTAATCATATAAATCATGATGTCAAATAGGATTGTCTAGTGTTACCTTTTGATCAGTGAAAGATTTATTAATACTACCCCGGATCAAAGCTTGTTTATCAATACAAGCTCTGAATGTGCAAAACGCCACGCCCTTTTATTCGAAAGATGTTCTATGAATTTCTTCTTCTTGCCTTGCGGGGTTGCTACCAGAACTTCCACAAGTTTACACACCTTAAACCCTTGGGACTATTTGGCGATACCCGAGGAAAGACTAAGAAAATTAATAATGAATTTGAGAGAATCTCTAATGCATGAATACTCAAGTTGTGTGTTTTCAACTACTAGAAAAATGACCTATTTATAGGTCAGTCTTCTAAGAGTCAAATCCAAATAGGAAATCTAGATAATGTCTATCACATATAAAGGAGAATTATCCTCCCAGATATGGATAAATGTTATCTATCCATATCTCCTCACAAGGAAGGGTTCTAATCCAACAAGAACTACTATTCTTTATAGATGCAATAAGATTCAATTCAAATATGGATGCCTATTGGGTCAAGAGTTTAAAACCCAACCCAATTCTTAAAAGAAATATTAATTAACAATTTCATGCAGGCAATTCTTTCAAAATCAACTTTTCTATAAAAATTAGTTATAGTGATATAAAATTTCTAGAAGATGGAATAAAACCCTAGGAGTATTGGAAAAACCACAAATTTAGCAAAAGAAGATAAATTGTAAAAATAGGATTCTAAATAAAGTCATTTTGCAAAAGAGGATTGAAATTAAGGCTATGGCAACTGGGACCATAACAATAAAAAAATAAAAAAAAATGAACAAAGCTTGCTGTAGAATGCAATTAGCTCACTGGAAAAGCACAGTCAGTACCAAAATATGTTTGCATGGCATTTGGCTAACACAACTCTATATTTTGTCATGTGCCATGTATATTTTGATAAAAGAAAAAATAACAAAAATAGGACAATAAGTAAGGCTATTTTGCAAAAGAGGATTGAAGTTAAGGAGAAGTCAAAAAGATAATCAAATTTAAGGAGCAACAAAAAAGATAACACATAAAATTGAAATAAGGAGCAATATTGTCTATTTTCACCCAATGCAAAGTTCCCAATTTATCCAATTTTGCATCATTAGTCATTTTTGGATGAACCAATTGAATTTTGTAACATTCTAGCCTTGTAAATTTTCATTCAATTTTGTATCCATAGTCATTTTGGATTAATTAGGCAAATTTCATAGCATTTCAATATCAAAATTTGCTTGACTTTTTACTGCTCAATATTTCAGTATTATGTGCTTATCTTTTTTGTTGATCCTTAATGTTCCACTTTTTAAGGTTGGTTATCTTTTTTACTACTTCTTAATTCCAGTACCCTTCAAAAAATGACCTTGCTTATGGTCTTATTTTACAATTTTTTCTTTATCAAAGTACATGTGGCATTTGAAGAGGTACAAAGTTGTGCCAAACAAGCGCCACACAAGCATATTTCGGATTGACTGTGCTTTACGGTGAGCTAACTATTCTTTCTGGTGAGTTTTGTCCTTTTTTTTTTATTTTTTTATAGTTATGGTTCTAATTTTGCCACACCTTTAATTCCGGTCTTTTTTAACAAAATGACTTTATTTATAATCCTACTTTTACAATTTATACGCAAAAGAAAATGGCTTAAAAATTACCATAATTACCGCCCTGGCTCTTCAAAGGTTTGTTAAAGAAACGTAAATTCCTCTTTATGTATTGCCGGTGAATCGCATATTATTAAACTGAAGTTCGGGAGTGGAAACCAGAAAGAAATTAAAATTGCAAAAGCAAAGGCATTCTGTTTTATTAACTTCTGCAGCACTTAGCTAAAAAATTGACATACTTTTTGTGTAGTGGAAAAATTATGGATTTTTTTGTGATTGCTTTGTTTATAGTCAAATATTTGCCTGGATTATGTTAAAAAAAAGAGTGTGCCCCCAATTGTTCTTTTCTCTACTTTTTTGTGCAACAATTATTGAATAAATCCAAGCACACACGTGGAGTACATTTAGGCAGACCAATAGAAAATTAAAAGAGCTCTTCAAAACAAATATCAGAAGGATAAATAAATATTTATGATTCGATGGTATTGTCCTCATATATATATAAGTATAAAGTTTATAGTTTGAATCCTAACAAGCTTTTGATGTAGATATATATATATATATATATATATAAATTAAAAAAAAATCTGTGCACACTTAAAACACAATAACATAAAATTTTTAATTTTTTTTAAATAGAATATTGGTACTATTCTAATATAACAATGTCCATTTGTGTTTCAATCGGAAAAAGAGAATCATTCACGCTCAATATCCAAATAAAATTACTTACGCTATATTTGCATTCATGATTTTACTGTATCCTTTGGCAGAGTAAGTGTCAATTTCTACTCTTATTTGGATGTGGTTGAGTATTATTTAAGAAATACAAATAGATCTGTGAAAAGAGAACTCTGATTCATTTATCTTACAAAGTAAATGAAGAAAAATATTTCTGTTTAATATTTTTCTCCTAAAATTCAAGATCCAAACGTATCCATATACCCAAAACCTAAGAAATGTTTTAGTTAGCATGCAGTTGTTAATTTTTCAATTGTGATGAATAGAACTCGCAATAATTACTACCAAAGATAAGGCTTTTATAAGTAGCCAAGAAGATAGGAGATAAGCATCCGTAGCCAAGTTGTGCACTCACAAACAAAACTTGATATCAGATAAAACCCAGACTTTGACCATATTATCCGCACTTTAAAGATCCCATATATCGGAATCTTCCAGCTACCAAGAAATAGTAATCGTTAATCTTTAAAAAAAAAATTGTTTCACTAAAGATGAGTTCTATGAATTCTGACGCATTTAAAGTTAATTTAATGATTCCAACTGTGATGAATTAGGTCAAGTTTTGAACTCTTAATTTAATAGATATCAATATTCAAATCGATCTTATTCAAATGGAATTATAGTTGTATTGAGTTATATCTCTTACTAACATTACTTTATGATTTAGAAATCTTTCTTGTGTAGGGAATACTTAGTCACATCTAGATGAATTACTCTTCCTTGTGTGAGAAATCATATCTCTATTGATACTTCTAGTTAGGCTGGACTCTCGGAAGACTCGTCTATAAAAAGATCATCTTTTCAAGAATTTAAAACGCACAATTTAGTAACTCACTCTTTACTTACTCTCCACGTGTATTAGTTTTATACTTTTATCTTTATTCTTCTTGGAATATCACCAAATTGTTTCGATGGGTTTAAAGTGTGTAAATTAATGGAAGCTTTACTAGCCATCACACAAGGGGAGTAGGAAGTACTTGGGAACTATTTGAATCAAGGAAGTTTGAGTCCATGTGCATTTAGAGGCTTCTACACGAGCTTTTATTGGGGGATGGTTCGAGAAAACGTTTGCTAATTGAACAAATGCTAATATAACTCCACCTATCTTGATATTAATTGTTCTGTATATAACTATTTTCATTAGTGGGATTAGAACTAATAGGGCTCATTTTGACTTATTTATTTGATAAATCATATAGAATTATTTTATGCTAGAAGAAAAATTAAAAAATTAAAATGTATAACTTTTGAAAGCGTAAAATCTTAGCATGAAATTATCACCATATATAGATCTTGGTATGTAGATCACATGGTTAAAATTTGGTGGAAAATAGATAAGTAGTTTGAGACAAAAATTGAATCTAAGCTTGATATTCATTTTTAGATGAAGAAAGTAACAAAAAAAGAAGCGAACACAGGTTTTTTATTTTTACTGTGTGACTTTTAGATCATCTTGTAGATAATGAAAACAAGTTCAGAAAGATATATTACTCATTGAGAACATTTCTAAAATGACATATAGATATACTTTTTTTAAGTTTTAGCCTTACAATTGAGTTTTGGGCAATTTTTTTTAATGGTTGAAATAATTATGTTAATTATGATTTTCATGCCATATTGTAGAATTTTAAAAGATATTCAGAAAGATGTTATATGTCCAAAATTTAAACGAGCATAAAACGAGGGAATATTTTATTTTTTTTGACCTTATTATTTCAATATACTAATTTTATTGGAAATCAATAGAAAATATTTTTAGGGTATTTTGCACATAAAGGTAGGGGAGGCAATTATGTCATATTGCATTGTTCCATGTCGAGTAAAGGTGGAAATATTATAAAATTTTACTCAATATGAATCCAACCTCCAAAATATTCAACCCAATGAGCTTATATATACCCAACCTGAAAGTTTTCGTGTCAACTTGAATTAGAGCTATAAATGGATATTCAAAAATTCGTTTACCGTTCACATTTATATTTGTTTATATAAAATTTATTTGCATCCATTTAAAGTGAATATTATCTGTATTCGATTAGTAGATATTCGATTATAAATGAATAAAATATTATAAATGCGTATACATCCAATCCGTTCAATATCCATTTTGAATATATATTTATTAAATAACATATTATTTATATTTTTTTCAATAAAAATTTCATAATGCATATATATAAATTATAATTGAAGAATTGGGAAGAAATAAGAATAAATTTAAAAAATTATTGCAAGATAGAGAAAAAATTGAAGAAGAAGTTAATCAACACAATTATTGTTGGTTGACTTTATAATGAATATATCTAACTATCATTATTAATATTAATTAGTGCTAATATTCAATTATAAAATTAACTATTAATTAGAAATTATACTATTTGTTTGATTGCTTTCTTTTTAATGAAATTGTATAGTTTCTTCTATTAATTAAAAATGTATTTGTTATAGGTTAATAAATTCACATATTTGGATATTCGTAAATAAATATCTAAATAATTATCATCAAATATGAATATCAAAAAAATAATTTGAATGCAAGTAAGTTTAATCAAATCTAGATGTGTCTGAATAATTATAATTGAATATGAATGTACTCAAATTCGATCAATATTTGACAAATACAAATTTAGATATTATGCTTAAATATTCGTATGCATCTGAATATTGTAAAAGTTAATTTGATATAAATATGAAAATTGTATATCCGATTTGTTTAATAACCGTTGACACCTCTAACTCAAACCCCCATTTCAACTTGTATTTTTTCATTAATTATTCATTTAAAAAACTTACAATATTTTATATTCAATTAAAATCTTGATACAGGAATCAACTTATAGTAAACTTTTGTAGAAAGTTGCTTATACCAAGTTTTGGAAAAAGTCAACCTTATACTCAAGAAATCCAAATTCTATACCACAAAACAATTTGATAATTACACTTCATTCAAAACAATATAAAAATTTCAATGTTAAACCAAAGTTCATTCACAAATCAATTTTAACAATCATGAAATCAAATTCCAACAAAGAAATACAATTCCTTCTATTCAATCATTCATAATCATTCCAATGTCACCAAGTAGTTAATTATTAAGTAATAAATAGTAATAACTGATTCATTACAAACCAATCTAGAGTTAAATTATTCAAAAATAACATCAAGTCATTGATTAAATGTAACACCCCAATCCATGGATACAAAATTTCATTACATTTTGAAATTTGCAAATGGAATTAATTAGAATATTAGGATTTAGTAATAGTAATAATGATAACAATAACACTAACAAAATCAAAATGGGCCTTAATAAATTCTAGTTAAGTTAATTAGGGCCTTAGTGTGATTTTGGAAACTATAGGAACTGAAAATTAATAAAATAAGGGTTTAATTGCAAAATTTAAAAGTAAAAGATTTATTCATTTTTTATGGTTATTTACTTAATTGATGGATAGGAACATTCTTTGGACCGAAAACGAGGAGAGTACTTCTTAGTCATTTATACCAACTTAAAGCCCACATTTGAATTACTTTTCTATAAAGAAATATACATTGGATAATTTATTGAATCTCCTTTACTAATTCTTTTTGTATCTTGGTCTTCCTAACCATCTATTCATTTTTGGATTCTCTCATTAGGGTAATACATCTACATAACATAATACCAACATTAGACTTGAATTTCAAAACAACAAATCATAAACATACATATCAAAATGCAAAGTAAAGTGGTCCAAATCACATAAGCATCTAATAATGGCACAAACGACAAGTTCAAAGAATGATAAAACAATCAGTCGGCAAGACTTCTCAAACATTTCAAAAAGACAATATAACTATCCAAAGAATCAACCGGCAAGACCAAAAAATACAGAAATGCAAGGAAATCATCGTAACTCAATTGAGAGACTTGAATGTCATGAAAGGTATAGACAAGTCAAGATACGAACAAGCTAGTCAATGTTCACAGGAAATGTATATATTCTTTTTCCTAGCAATGATACTAGTTAGAACCACATCTCATGCCCTAGCGCCTACCGAAAGCCTCCTATTGGTCAAAAGCCGCCTATTTTCAATTAGAATGGGAAATAAGTATTAACATTATGGTATAGTATTTACTAATAGATATTGTGGTTATTCATGTGTTCTATTTGCATTAGTGTGCTTATTCCCCCAAGTACTCCTTTTACCTTAGTGTTCATACCAAAGTATTTGGATATCCAGTCTATTTTCCTTGATTATCTAATTTATTACTAGTTTCGTGAGAAATCTAGTCTAAATTCCTTTCATAATTTGACTTCCTAAGCATGGCACTTCAATCAAGAAATACCAATTAAATATTCTATTGATTTTGGCCAATATTTTACTTTCACCAATAATACTTATTTTAATATTCCTAGCCTATCATTAATAAATTTATTTCATCCTTACAAATTTCATATATTCATCTATAAATTGCCACTCCTTATTTTTAGTCTGCAGTTCTAAATTCTTAAATGTATCAATTAGTTCAATTAATGTAATTAGCCCCTCACTAGCGATTCAAATCAAAATATCACTTAATAACTAAAATAATATCCAATCATTGTAGTCCATAATCATAATTTAGTTTGATTAACTTAAACTTACATCGGTAATTAGCTTAATATTTTAACTAAATTAAATTAGAAAATAGTTAACCATTTAAACAAAGTTTTGCCCAATTAACCAAGTTCAGAGTTAATTTATGGTGTAAAACCCATCTGCATGCACTTGGATCGCCGAGTTGAAGATTTTGCCTTCAGGTCATAGGAACACCACTACGCGTCGTTGCTAGATTTGGGCTCTCCCACCTCCAAATGATTTGCCTTGTTGCACTAGTGTAACCCCCTATTTAATCTTACACCCCTACCATCTCACCATCAAATTTGGTGATAATAGTGTATCTACATCATTGGCTATTGCATGCTTCCACTTCAATTTTGCTTACTCCAATGGTTCGTTCTTCAAACTGAAGCTACCAATGTGCTCCCCTCACTAAGGCCATCACAATGCCTTGAATTCCAAGTTTTAGTCACCATAGCTACGCAACACATCACCATCATTATGTGCTTCCGTTCGGTGCTCAATTTTTGATAATTCGCCAGTCATTCCATTGCAAATTAGATACCAACATTTTTCTCTCATCATGGGAAAGATGGTGATTGGTCCAAATTTGGCCCTAAACTTTTTCTTCAATTTTCAATTTAACCCAAGAACTCTTCCACCCCTTGCAATTCAATCACCAACTTCTAAGTACCTCACATTTACCCTGGACTTATCTTTCAGCCTCTCCAACTTTCCTCTTTTCCTATGGGACTAGGGACTGAAAAGATGACTGAGTGAAATAGATCGATGGTGACTAGTCTACTGACTAGTACCTATTATGATCCTAACTCACAAGTAGCTAGAGATAGTTGTCTGTGGGTGGTGGGATCAGTATGTAGGTGGCCATGCCACATGTGTGTTATGCTATGTGAGCTTATTACTTGAGAAATGGAGAAATAAGGAAATCATTATGATATGTTCTTGGGAGTCATAAGGTAGGAAATTACGACCAATTCTGTTAAGCTTATTGTAAATCGCCTTCTATTTTGTTAACATTTGGAATTTTATATCTTAATTATTATGTGTATCACATGCTTGAATTATTTTTCTATTATTGTCTCGTTTTATAAACTTTAGTTCATCCAATCACTTTCATTCCTATTTTGGCTTCACCAAAAAATATATTAATTCCCTTTTCCTTGACATATAGGCCGACTATTATTCCCCTCACGAAGTTATTAGGATTTGTACCTCTTGCGTATTCTTGATCCCTTTTTTCTAGATAACTGCTAAGGAGCAACTATCATATTGTTTGAGGTTGTAATTAGTGCATAGGTAGCCATGACTTGTCATGCTATCTCAGGGATGTTAAGTTTGGATTCAGCTACTTTTGATATACATATTATGTAAATATAAGTTAATGGTATTAGTGATTGTGTGCAAGCAAGAGTGGCATTGTGGAATGTTACATAGCAGTACATTTAGTTAAGTGGAAATGATTAGTATTTGAGTTTATATGAACTTATTTAAATTGAAAACTTTGGGGTGCATATTTTTTTTTTGAATTTTGTGAATTCGATTAGGGTAGAACCTTAGCACGAAGCAGGCATTTCTTGGATGGGTTGCAATAGAGGTGGTATCAAAGCTTGGGTTAAAGAAAACTTGAGCTATGCTAGGATATGATCCTTAGATTGTGATATTTTGGGGTTAATAGAGATTGAGTCTGATTGTGGAGTTAAATAGGAAGTTTGAAAGCATAATATCAAATGGGTACATAGAAATAATTGAAAAGGAAGTTGAGAACATTAAATGGAGGTAACAAGACAAAAAGAGGATATTAGTATGATATAAAGGAAATTATGTATAGAGAACGAAGGTTGGCATTTTTATAAGACATAATACCTCAATAAAATTTGAGGATATCAAATAGATTGAAAAAGTTGAGAACCAATGTTTGGGGAAATATCAAAGAATAATGATGTATGCTAATTATAGAAATAGTGAAGGCACACATATACACATACATAAGAACAACTATTTTTAGTTTGCATGTAAAGTATGGTAGAATATTTGGGTTCTAATAGTGATATACTAAACTTAGTAAATTTTGCCCAGCATGACTTAGACATTAGCTAGATCGATTGACCATCAAAATATTCTCAAAAACTAAACTAACTTATATATATGCTGATGGAATCATAGGTGAAACTTTTATATAAATCATATTGTATATCGCATACACTAACTTGAGTTTCAAGGAGTTTTGGCTTATATATAGATCCTTATATTTTCTAGAAGAAAGCATCCATCTTGATGTTGTTAGCATTTAAGATGAATGATAGGGGCTAAACAAACCTGAACTCATTCAATAAGGCCTGAAATTATGATACGGTAGTATACAACATCACTAGAACATCCTCCAACATGAATATGATCATATGTCATCTGAATCATAATAGATGTCTATCGATTGACTGAATTAATAATCTTAAAGATTATGGTGGAGATGCCTCAAGTAGAAACTTTTTGCAGAAAGAATTGAAAATAACAATGGATTGTCAGTCACTTTCACTAATTGATCCAAGGAAGATATGTGGCGTAACTCATGTTGCAATAGGATAGTAAATCTTATGACCATATTAATGAGTGAATTAGTCTGGTATAACATGGATAGCCTCGAGAAAATTTCTAGATTTTTGCTTCTTGAGATCTAGGAAATGATCAGACAAGTATAACATGGAGGTATGAAATAAGGAATAATAGGGGAATTGGAGTATTGAGTTGAACTAATGAACAAAGAAATTATGTATGCTACTTTTCTCTTAGGAAAGACATCATTGATAAAGACTGGCAGGACAATAGTAAGAGCACAATGAGACTTATTGAGTTTAGGAATTAGGATATCTTTTTCCACATAAGCTATTTAACTTGTTACAGGTATTTACATTTATTTAAGATTGAAACTAAGAATAAAATACTATAAAATGGAAATTTGAGGACAAGGTAGGCTAAGAATTACCTTTTACTTGGTGTATGGATATTATGAATTGAGAGGATGCAATTGGGGTTGATCCTAGTTCTCATAACACTTGCAAATGTGATACATAGAGAAATGTTAGAATTGTTGGAATTAATTTATAGTGATCTCATTAAGGTTCTCTAAATACTTGGAATTGAGAAATGAGTTTTACTACATTTATGTTTAGTCCTATGAACATGTTAGGATTGATCTTATTAGAATTAAGTTTATGAACAATTGAATACGAACATAAAACATATTGAAAGCAAAAAGTTCCTTAGGGTTTGTCAATTTATATCAAAGATGTATCTAAATGTTTCCAAGGTTGTAGATCCTCTGATGGAAATAACTTGAAAGGATTAACAACTTAAATAGATAGAGATGCATAGAGAATGTTGAAGAAAGAAAGGGGAGAGAAATGGATGCAATGCTAGCTCTTACCATCCTTTGGGAAACTGAAGGAAATGTTATATACATATATGCCTAAAAGGAAAAGTGGTAATGAGAGAATGATTTTATATGCCTTGGGAAAACTTAAGTCATAGGATAAATTATCTTGCTCATGATTTAGGAATAATTGTAATGGTGATTACCTTAATGAAACAGAGATACTATCTAACGATGGGTATTTTGGGACGTATAAAAATAAATAAGCTTGTAGTGATGTGTTCTACCATTAAAGTAGAATAATTAACATTGGAGATTTGATTTGACATTAATAAGAAGGACTTTGTGATTTTAGAATGGTAGATGATTGACGTAAGGGTAAGGAACTAATAGAGGATTAGAACCCAATCAGTTGGATGATGACTTTTTAGAGAGAATAATGTACTATTGGGCCATCAAAAGAAATGACATAGTCATAGTAGTGTTGAAGAATGAGTTGGTGAATATGATTGGGTATGTCCAAGATGATGTACACTATAGGTTAGTAAAATATGTTACTATACTTGATGGATGGCGAAATAAGAAAAAAATAAGAGCAAGTATTTTGAGGATCAAGGATATGAATTTGAACTTAGGTTATAGGACCTACTAATTAACCTTGCATACAAGTTGAAAGGTAGAATATTCAGGTCAAAATGAGTAGGTTAAGAAATTTGAGATGATAACCCTAAATATTAAGGATTTCTATCTAAATTTCATATGAGAATCTCGGGACCATGTTCTTTTGAAGAGGAGTATTATAACACCCTAATCTATGGGTACAAAATTTTATTACATTTTGAAATTTACAAATTGAATTAGAATAATAAGATTTAAAAACAACAATAGCAGCAGCAGCAACAACAACAACAACAACAACAACAATATCAAAATGTGCCTCAATAAATCATAATTAAGTAATTAAGGCCTTAGTATAGTTTTTAAAAATTATAGGGACCAAAAATTAATAAAATAAGGGCTTAATTATAAATTTTGAAAATTATGTAGGGGCTAATATGTGAAATCAAAAAAGTTGAAGGGCTAAAAGATAAGTTTGTGGCAAATGTGAGGCTCTCAATAGTTGGTGGATTGAACTACAAGCAGTGTAAGAGTTCTTAAGCTAAATTGAAAATTCAAGGAAAACTTTGGGGCCAAATTGAGATTCTGAAAAACTCCATACTATAAAAGGACCTCCCTCTTTTTTTTTTAATACTCATTTAGCAGCCCAACTCTCCTCTCCAACCCACATTTAGAAAACTTGAAATTAGACCAACCACCATCGTCTCCATGATGAGAGATATATGCTTGTACCCAAGTTGTAGTGGAGCGACCAATGAATCGACAGAAATTGAGCACCAATTGGAGGGGCATGGAGATAGTGATAGGTTACATGGCTATGGTGACTGAAACTTGGAATTGAGGGAAACATTATGATGGGCTTTGTTTAGGGGAGCAAATTGGTAGCTTAATTTGAAGAATGAACCATCAAAGCGAGTGGAATTGAAGTAGAAGCACGTGGTGGCCAGTGGTGGAGTTGCTCTATTTATTGCCAAATTGGACAGTAAGATAATGGTGGGGTGTAAATTGAACAAGGATTTATACCAATGCAGCAACATACATTGTTCAATGGTGGTAGAGCCCTAATTTGTCAATGGCACGTAACAACTACACTCCAACAAACTGAGGGCAGAATCTTTAAGATGGTAATTTAAGTGTATGTGGACGGGTTTCATGCCATGAATTAACTCCAAACATGGTTAATGGGATAAAATTCCATTTAAACTGTTAAATGCTTCCTAATTTAGTTTGATTAAAATGTTAAGTTGATTATCGATGTAACTTTAAGTTAATTAAATTGAATTGTGATTATGGATTGGAATGATTGGATATGATTTTTGTTATAAAGTGACATTTGAATATGGATCACTAATGAGGGGATAATTACCATTAATTAAACTAATTGATACCTTTAAGAATTCAAAATTATGGATTGAAAATACCAATTGACTATTGTTGAAGAATATACAAAATTCCTAAGGATGACATAATTTTATTAGTGATGGGCTAGGAATATTAAAATTTTTAGTATTGGTGAAAGTAAAATATTGACCCGAAACCAATATAATTTCTAATTGATATTGTTTTACCAAAGTAACATGCTTAGGAAATCAAATTATAAATGGAATTTAGAATAAACTTTTAATCACCAAAGTGAGCTACATGTGTCATGAAACTAGTAATATGAATTGATAATCAAGGAAAATAGACTATATATCTAAATACTTTAGTATGAAAATTGAGATAGAATGGGTAATTAAGGAATGAGCAGGCTAATGTAAATAGAAAACATAAGTAATCGTAATTACCATTAGTAAATATTATACCGTAATGTTAATATTTTTGCACATTTTGATTGAAAATAAGTGGCAAAGATCCAAGCATTCTTGAACATAGGAGACTTTTTGATGGGCGCTAGGACTTGAGGTCAGGTTTCAACTAGTATCATTACTAGGAAAAAGAATATATATACATTTCTAGTGAAAATTGACTTGCACGTTTGTATCCTAACTTGACAGTACCTGTCGTGACATTCAACTCTTTCTATTGAGTTTTGACAATTTTTTGATGTTTCTATATACTTTGGCCTTACTAGCTGATTTCGTGGACAGTGATATTGTCCTTTTGAAATGTTATCAACACTGTCTTGTCAACTAATTGTTTATTATTCTTTGAACTTATTGTTCTGTGATGTTATTAGAATGATCATGCGATCGATATATTTATGTGATTTGGACCACTTTGCTTTGTGTTTTGATATGCATGTTTATGATTAGTTATTTTGAAATATTCTACTATTGGTATTATGTTATGTTATCCTTGCGGACAACCTTGGAAAGTTTGTTACCTTTAGGGACACCATCAGAAGCTAGGCTTGGAACTAGTGATCGAAAAGATGACTGGATGGAATGGACCGATGTTGACTGGTCTCCTAACTAGTACCTATTATAATCCTAACTCATAGGTAGTTAGAGATAGCTATCTACGAGTGATGGGATCAGCATGCGTCCGACTATGCCATATGTATGTTATGATATATTGAGCTAATCACTCAAGAAATGGAAAAATAAAAAAATCATTAGGATATATTTTGTTTATGATATGTTCTGGGGAGTTGTAAGGTTGGAAATTACTAATAGTTCCATTAAGTTTATTACAAATTGCCTGTTTCGTTAACATTTGGAATTTTGTATCTTAGTTGTTATGTGTATCACATGCTTAACGTTTCTTCTATCTTTGTCTCATTTTATGAGCTTTGGTTCATCCAATCACTTTGTTGTGTCTTGTCTTATTTTAGCTTCACCAGAGAACTAATTAATTCCCTTTTCCTTAATGCGTAAACTTACTGTTATTCACCTTAGTAAGTCATTTAGACTTATTCCTCTCGCATATTCTTGATCCTTTTTCCCAGACAAGTATTGAGAAGCAGCTATCATGTCGTTTGAGGTTGTAATTATTGTTTATAGTCTTTGTGAGCAGATAGCTAGCTATATTTAAGTATATGACTTGTCATGTTGTCCCAAGAATGTTAAGTTTGGATTAGCTACTTTTGATATAAATATTATCTAAATATAAATTTATGACATTCATATCTCTTTATTGCTATCCTCATCTTCTAATTAAGGTTTGTTGCAAGAATAAGTACACAAAGTATTAATTCATAAAAAATATACATATGTATATATACTCTTTTTTTTCTTTCTTAAATATTTGGATTAGATTAGGTAGGGTGGCAGATTACCCAATAAACTTATTGTGTTTGTCATGTAACTTGAAACTCAACCTAAAGCAACCATAACTTTAATGTTGTTTATTGGATTGACCAGCTATCGACCCAATAACCCCAAATCCAATAGCCCCTAATACCCTATTGAAAATTTTCATCCCTACATAAAGGCACATGCAATTTTTTTTATGAGTTAATGTATGTATATATATATATATGTAAGATATGTTTTATCTTACTATGCAATCAATTATTGGATTAATTGCTCACTTATAAATTGCATGTTGTGTTAATTATCGTTTTGTGATTACTTGTATGATGCAATTAAATTTATGTTTAATGAGATGTATTAACTTGTGAATGCATAGACATCAATATTTCGGTGCTCATATAAACTGAGCATTCATTATTTTATTTTTCATTCATGAGAGAGACTTGGTAGCAATGATTACATCTCCAATTTTATTATGATTATATTGATGTAGTAGGCCCTAAATCATTGTAATGTCTTGTAATATCTTGAGGCATGTGTTTATTTGACCAATTTTTTGGAACTATGTTCAATCATTTTGTTGAGTGTTATTTTTGTTAGTAAGAATCATGCCAGATTATCTCACTATGAAGCATTGAATATCATGAACACCACCTAGGGCTAATACTTTTTGGCATAATTTGACAATGGCATGTACATTTTATTTATTCGGACAATTGCTATTTTATTGAGAATTAGTAAATTTTTGTTTTGTCTTTTAATTTAATGGGTGATGATTACTAACCTGCATTGTCAAAGTTTTGATTTAGCTGAGAATAAAGGATTAATAATTATATTATAGATGTAAAATAAAATATTAAATAGTACTTATTTGTGCAATTAGTTTAATTAATTTAGAGATCTCTAACTAACTCACTAATTATACACTGCAAATCAATTGAACATAAAAAATGGACAGATTGCCCAATATTTTCCCGACTTGGAAGCTAATAATCAATAAGTAATCAAAATTATGTTTGCATTATAAAATTGTTTAAGTTGAAAAAAAAAATCTAGCCAAAGAGTTTGAACTATGTTTTGCAATTTGAGTTTGCTCACAAGTAAAAGGTTCTAACTGCCTTCAATCATTATTTGAATAGATTTAGAGATGAGTGTAGCTTGTGGTATCAATTATACATTTACCAAAATTGATTGACTTGAGACTAATAATGGAAAATCAAATAGTTGCATTTGTCGCTTATGCTAACCAACATATACCAATTATGGTGAATGTTGACATAAGCAAGAATAAGCTAGACAAAAGTAAATGATCAAAACTACAGTTGTGAATCGATCCAACAAAGTGACAAAGACGCATCATAGTAGTGATAGGAGCAACCAATTCAACAGATTTCAAGTGCTGCAAATTTTAGAGATAGTTCACTTAAAACTCATAATTGTATTGAGATAAAGTTGACTCCCAAAACTTTCTCATTCTTTTGTCTGCTAGTATTTCCAGTTCTCTTATTGTTCTATAGTAGATATTTTAAAACGTGGCACATAGTTAGATATTGAACAAATAGATAGACTATTATCAAGTGTTATGTAACCATATATTGAAAATGACGTAAAAGAAAGAGATATTATAAGTTGTAAAGTGATATATCAAGCTCAAAAATAGGCATGAATTGATTTTTTCAAGCACAACAATAGGTGTGAGCTACTCAATAGAGATGTGGAAATAATGCTAACTACTAGAGATAATCTAATTTGAATTAAAGCACATGTAAAACACTTGCAAGACAGTCTAATTTGAATTAAAGCACTTGTAAAACACTTGCAAGACATTAATAGAGTGGCATACCTTATCTATCTTTCATTTAAATGACCTTTACGATACAAATTATTTTTCTTGTGATACAAATTGACTTAAGTTAGTGTTTCTCATATTTCTTCATTTGTTTTTGTCATGTTACTTAGTAGAACAACCATATTAGCTAGAGGATGCTCTATGAGTTTACTCGCAAAGGCCAATCTCCCTTTTTGAAAACTTTTCTAGTGGGAAAAGCTTGCTAGAAAGTAAAAGAGGGTCACGTATGCACTAAAGTTGGTCCACTAAAATTGAGTGTAGAATTGTGAATGAGATACACTATAAAATGCACTCTAATTTTCTTTCTTTTTGCTTGTTAGTACAACTGCTTTCCCATTAAATAAAATTTTTAAGTTGGTAAAAGCGATTCTAGTAAGATAGAGAACCATTTGGGACATAAACATATTGCTGTTCTATGTATCAAAAAAAAGTAAATGATTGGTCTAATTAGTTTGGACAAATGTTTGAGGAAAATGATGGTGCCCAGTTAAGATGTAATTTCTATATACCTCACAACTAGATGGACTTGCAAAAATTGGGGAATCAAACACTTCTAGAAGCTAAACTTATGGTGCAAATTGACTTTATCTTATTCAAGGAGATATAATCCTTAGCTACAACCTATATCACGAAAACATGTGTCTTAAAATGAATTCTTCAAATTTTTTTTATGGTAGTAAGCCTAAAATGGGATTCACTTAATTAAATTAAAAAAAATAATGACAAAGTAGGTTCTCACGAGGTGATAAACACTATGTTGGAAAAACAATGACAATTAAGTTGCACAATGAAGATTTTCTAGAGGAGGATTTACGATAGTATGATAAAGTCTCAAAGAGTCTTGAACTATGCAAGTTGCAAGATCCTTGATGTGGTGTTCATTTTTTGGCAAGGATAATGTTTCTTAAAGCTCATCTTGCAATTGTTGGGTACAGTGGGTGTGACCTTGATATTAGAGAGAATATCCTACTCTTGAATTTTACAAGAAAGGTTAAACATGAAATGTTCCCAAAATCTATATGAGATCGAGTGGGCATTTTTTATGAGCACTTTCCAAGATGTTAATGAATTAAGTTAAAACTTGTGACTTTACTTACTATTTAAAGTGGATAGATTCTTTAAAGGAAAAGATGTGCCCCATAAATAAGAATAAAGTCTAAGAATTAGTTGATTAGCCACTTAGGTGCAAGACCATTGGAAACATGTTGTTTTGAAAGTTTAAGTATAAAGTGGATGAGTTGATTGACATGTATAAAGCTTAAGGAAGACAAAATATTTATGCCTAAAAGAATGGTGTAAATTGATGAAGAAATATTCTCTTTAAGTGGTAAGATATATCATTATTCTCAAATTCTATCCATTGCCACAACATTCATCTAAGATTATGTTGGATGTTTAAATGAAGATATCCAAATGAAATGGACAAATAGATATACTTGGATATCTAACAAATTTAAAACATGGAATAGAAACACTAAGATTATTGCTTAAAAAGCTTCATTTGTAGCTTGAATTATTGCCTGAGTAGTATTATTGTCGATTCAATCCAACTACAAAATTGATACACTTAATGATGATCGAATAAGACCACTTAAGATATGTCAAGATAAGGATTTATCTCTCATTGTATATGAGTGATACTATGATAGCTATAAATAATATGAAGATGTTGACAATTGAAAGTGGTTGTATTTTTGAGATGGACATTGGTAAAATTAGATGCATACTTGTAGTCCAAACATTAAAAGATTTTTCTTTGAGACTAACATTATACGTATTATGCTAATTCTGTTAAAACTTTATCTTCATGATTACGTTCTTAGTTAAAATAAATTCCTTAAATTACATTGTAAAAAAGTTTGTAATGTTTTATAGAACGACAAATTGACGATATATAACTGATGGAATTTTTCTTGTTGGAAAAACCCCCGCAAATTATTTTTTGTCTGATTTTTGGCCGAAGCTTCGATAAAAAATTTTTCCAACGGATTTCCATTAACTGTGTGGTAGAATTTTGACAGTGTCAAATTTTCATTGTGCTTTTTGAAGGCCTTTTTGTATTTTTAATTTTTTTACATTTTCTGATAGAATTTAGATATATTTTTGATGGATATATATATATATATATATATATCAAAATTATTATTTATTTATAATGATTTATATCAAAAAGCCCTTGGGTTTTCATCAAGAAATTATTTTTTTCCAAATATTCTAAATAAATTTTATTTAATTACACCTATAATTTGTTTATATGTCTTGCATATAAAATAACATACTATTATAATAAAAGAAAATAAGGAATAAATGGAACAATAATTTAAAACAAAATGTAAGTTTATAAATATAGGTTTTAAAAGTTATAATTGGAATTACAAAAGCCAAAAAAAAAAAATCCTATCTAGTTGGCCGCCAGTATCAACATCATTACCAAAGTTGAAATAGTCTTCCTGCTAGGTGCCATGCTGTTACTAGTCATGCTTACCCTATTGCAGCTAAGGCTACTGGTGTTAGTTTGGAGAGAAGGCAAGACAAGAGTGATGGCGGGCCACCAAAACCTAACAGAGCATCCTTTTACATAAATAGCTAAGAGATCAAATTCTGCATTGCACCCAACTAGTTTGAGAACATGCTCTACATATCACCAATATCGGCTTGAGAATAAGCCTCCATGCATGCCTTGAACTGGATTGTAACTGATGCATTAAGCTCTTCCCAAGGCACACTGGGTATAGGAAGGCAACTGCAGGTAATTCAACCCATAAACCTATCTCTTTTTCTTGGAGCCACCCAAAATCTAAGTTCACAACTCAGCCTAAGACTGTTAGGTCTCTGCACTGCTCCCAATACCTTTTGGTGGGACTACAATGCTTGATGGAAGCTCTTTTACAATGTATAAAAATAAATATATAAATTCAATATAATATAACTAAAATTATTTTATGTCATATCTAATAAATTTACAATAGCTTTTCTTGAATTGGCTCACATCTAGTGTGTACAAGAAAAAACCTCCTCTACCATTGGGGCCTCTGTAACTCCCAAGTTTGCATAGAGAACAAGAATTGACATAAGAAAACAAATGGGAATGGCACCAACATTTTTCTATCATCCAAAATACAAACAAAAAACAAATGGGAAGGGCACCAATCCTTCCCCATCAATCATGTCATGTAAAGATTATAAACATAAGATGAAGTAATAAATATTCCAAATATAGACTAAGTTTATTAAAAATTAAAAGTTAGGAAACTAACTAAACACTCAACATAATTCCGGATGAATATACTTTCTATGGTGTGGAGGGATCCATCGATCTTAGAAGCCCAATTTTTCTTGGCTTGCGTGAACTTCTTATGAAACTCTTAAGATGGGCAGTGCTAGGATACCCAAGTGTCCTTGCCAATCCACTTTAGCCTCTGCCCATCTTCTAGGTATGGCCATACATGTTACTTAATTAGTGACCCTCTTTAGTGTCGAAGACCTACTAAAAATGGCCCTAGTGCTGGAATCCTAAGTGATATATCTCTATGAAATAAAAATAAATTAGTTGGTGTACTTACAATATATAGATGTAATTAATTTGTAAAAGTAAACATATTGATAATATTCATATACTTTCCACTCCCTGAACATCAAGTCTCAAAGGACTTGGGGGATATTCGACCAGGTCTCATAGGGGTCCTATACCTTGCTCTTGATGACTCTCGTCAAGAACTTGGTGCCATTGAGTGAGGATGTATGCTCGTATGAAATAATTCTTAATATTAATATATAGTTATTAAAATAACAATAAAATAATATGTATGTATCTATTCAAACTCACTCATAGCATCCCTTAGGACATAAGTATACTTTGCTAGAACTATGGGATGGTGGCTCTGACCCCCCCTCATCTAGTGTTTGGCCGACTAAAGAATCAACTATTTATTTATTGCTGCTGATGTGGAATGATCAAGTGGAGTAGTAAGGGGTTGATTAAGTGCTTGGTAAAGTGGTAGATGGTGATGGAGTGCCTATGTGTGAAGTGGATGGTGGCGAGGATGAGCAATGCTACTGTGAGTATAGGTATAGAGAAACAGTATGTAGGTGACCTCACAACAATAGAAGATGACGATGGAGAAGTACTATGGCTTTTATGGGAGGAAGGTGTAGGGATAGGCACAAACAGATGACTAATTGATGAGGTAGTAGGATATTGGTTGGCTGGCAAGTGTGTCTTAGGGGTTGGGGAATTTATCTCTCTACCTCGGCCAGAACCCCAACCTCGGCCGATGACAGGGGGATTGAAACCAGACTAGTTTGCCATCTATAAAATAAAATAAAAATATCAAATATGGACAACAACTTAATATTTACATATATCAAATGCATAAGAACAGTTAACAACTAGACTCAATAAAGAAAATTAGTTAAAGTAGAGGTTTAGATATATAGAATATATCATTCTTTCATCGAATAAATGCTTTAGTCTTTTTATCTGCCCAATTCCATTGTTGCAATAAGAGGACAATTTTAATGGTTCATTGACATTCCAATTCTTGATTGGTTGTAATTTATAGCAACAGATTTTGATAGATAAAAAGACCGAAGACTTTATGTAATAAATAAATGAATTTTTCAAAAGAAATTTATATTGAGCATGTAACATTGTTAACCAATTATAGGAGTTGAAGACACCTATAACACTTTTTTTCTAATCAAATATTACTTGGTTCAGAAATTATGTAATGACTCTGTGCTAGAAATGCTAGTATTATGGGAAATTATATATTCTTATATTTTAAGTTGAAAATTCACTTGAGGTTGGCCTCAAGTGGATTTTCAACTTATGATTGTAGAATAATTTTCCATAGTACTGGCATTGATCTTTAGGAGTCATTACATTTGTCATTTTTAGGGTTGTTAAAATACCATTGGGAAGATAAGATGATGAAATTTTAAAATCATTGAGACAGATGGAGTTGAGGTGAGTTTGAATGGAGAGTTGGTTGGTATAATAGGCTATACTATAATGACAAGCAATGATAATTTGATTATACTTGGCAATATACATCATTATTAGTTAAACTTTTAATCATTTAATTTTAAAATAATTTGTAAGATAACCACTTGGAATAAAATTGAATTTATTTGCTTAAGCTACCTAGGGTATTTCAGATAGTTTAAGTTACCTTATATGATTTTTTTGAATGTATAACCTCAATAGAATTTCTTTATCATTTCAGTATTAATTATCGTTTGTAAGATACCTTGACTATTTCGAAATGTCTAATTTGTCCTATAGGTTATCCTAAACTTAATTCTAAACTAAAAGGCCCCATTTACTTTGAAAGATTGTGTGTGATATATACATAAACAAAGCACTTCGGCTTCTTGGTTAGTATACTTGGAGCACATGATTTATAAGTGGCCCAGTATTTATTATGATAAAACCTATTATGCATCCCATATTGGTAGCATGATTTGAAATCTTAATATTACAAATCTCAAATAAATGTAGAGGTATAAACAAGAATTTATGATAAAAATTAGAGTTTAATTATGTCATCTTATCAATTATCATAAGAAATAGTTCCAAGAAATCAAACAATGAATTGTATAATATTAGTGATATGGGATAGCCTAACAGGCCCAACAGGCCCCTTTTTACAAAACACACAGC